>CAMPDV010002379.1:0-66763 GCA_946699065.1 Loxodes magnus
AATCACTGGATATAGACACAGCATATACCTAATTTGTGTGACCACTCATGGTCTTACAGGTACCTGTCTTGACGTCCCATAGTCTCACCGTATAATCTACACTTCCCGATACGATGAACTCTGAATCACTGGATATAGCCACAGATCTTACATAATCTTTGTGACACCTCATGGTCTTACAGGTACCTGTCTTGACGTCCCATAGTCTCACCGTCATATCATGACTTCCCGATACGATGAACTGTGAATCACTGGATATAGCCACAGATCTTACATAATCTGTGTGACACCTCATGGTCTTACAGGTACCTGTCTTGACGTCCCATAGTCTCACCGTCTAATCTCCACTTCCCGATACGATGAACTCTGAATCACTGGATATAGCCACAGATGATACATAACCCGTGTGACCACTCATGGTCTTACAGGTACCTGTCTTGACGTCCCATAGTCTCACCGTCATATCATGACTTCCCGATACGAAGAACTCTGAATCACTGGATGTAGCCACAGATGATACATAATCTTTGTGACCACTCATGGTCTTACAGGTACCTGTCTTGACGTCCCATAGTCTCACCGTCATATCATGACTTCCCGATATAATGAACTCTGAATCACTGGATATAGACACAGCATATACCTAATTTGTGTGACCACTCATGGTCTTACAGGTACCTGTCTTGACGTCCCATAGTCTCACCGTATAATCTACACTTCCCGATACGATGAACTGTGAATCACTGGATATAGCCACAGATCTTACATAATCTGTGTGACACCTCATGGTCTTACAGGTACCTGTCTTGACGTCCCATAGTCTCACCGTCTAATCATGACTTCCCGAAACGATGAACTCTGAATCACTGGATATAGCCACAGATGATACATAACCCGTGTGACCACTCATGGTCTTACAGGTACCTGTCTTGACGTCCCATAGTCTCACCGTCATATCATAACTTCCCGATACGATGAACTCTAAATCACTGGATATAGCCACAGATCTTACATAATCTGTGTGACCACTCATGGTCTTACAGGTACCTGTCTTGACGTCCCATAGTCTCACCGTCTAATCTCCACTTCCCGATACGATGAACTGTGAATCACTGGATATAGCCACAAATCATACATAACCCGTGTGACCACTCATGGTCTTACAGGTACCTGTCTTGACGTCCCATAGTCTCACCGTCTAATCATCACTTCCCGATACGATGAACTCTGAATCACTGGATGTAGCCACAGATGATACATAACCCGTGTGACCACTCATGGTCTTACAGGTACCTGTCTTGACGTCCCATAGTCTCACCGTCATATCATGACTTCCCGATACGATGAACTCTGAATCACTGGATATAGCCACAGATGATACATAATCTTTGTGACACCTCATGGTCTTACAGGTACCTGTCTTGACGTCCCATAGTATCACCGTCTAATCTCCACTTCCCGATACGATGAACTCTGAATCACTGGATATAGACACAGCATATACCTAATTTGTGTGACACCTCATGGTCTTACAGGTACCTGTCTTGACGTCCCATAGTCTCACCGTCATATCATGACTTCCCGATACGATGAACTCTAAATCACTGGATATAGCCACAGATCTTACATAATCTGTGTGACCACTCATGGTCTTACAGGTACCTGTCTTGACGTCCCATAGTCTCACCGTCATATCATGACTTCCCGATACGATGAACTCTGAATCACTGGATATAGCCACAGATGATACATAATCTTTGTGACACCTCATGGTCTTACAGGTACCTGTCTTGACGTCCCATAGTCTCACCGTCATATCATGACTTCCCGATACGATGAACTGTGAATCACTGGATATAGCCACAGATCTTACATAATCTGTGTGACCACTCATGGTCTTACAGGTACCTGTCTTGACGTCCCATAGTCTCACCGTCATATCATGACTTCCCGATATAATGAACTCTGAATCACTGGATATAGACACAGCATATACCTAATTTGTGTGACCACTCATGGTCTTACAGGTACCTGTCTTGACGTCCCATAGTCTCACCGTATAATCTACACTTCCCGATACGATGAACTCTGAATCACTGGATATAGCCACAGATCTTACATAATCTTTGTGACACCTCATGGTCTTACAGGTACCTGTCTTGACGTCCCATAGTCTCACCGTCATATCATGACTTCCCGATACGATGAACTGTGAATCACTGGATATAGCCACAGATCTTACATAATCTGTGTGACCACTCATGGTCTTACAGGTACCTGTCTTGACGTCCCATAGTCTCACCGTCATATCATGACTTCCCGATATAATGAACTCTGAATCACTGGATATAGCCACAGATCTTACATAATCTTTGTGACACCTCATGGTCTTACAGGTACCTGTCTTGACGTCCCATAGTCTCACCGTCTAATCTCCACTTCCCGAAACGATGAACTCTGAATCACTGGATATAGCCACAGATGATACATAACCCGTGTGACACCTCATGGTCTTACAGGTACCTGTCTTGACGTCCCATAGTCTCACCGTCATATCATGACTTCCCGATACGATGAACTGTGAATCACTGGATATAGCCACAGATCTTACATAATCTGTGTGACACCTCATGGTCTTACAGGTACCTGTCTTGACGTCCCATAGTCTCACCGTCTAATCATGACTTCCCGAAACGATGAACTCTGAATCACTGGATATAGCCACAGATCTTACATAATCTTTGTGACACCTCATGGTCTTACAGGTACCTGTCTTGACGTCCCATAGTCTCACCGTCATATCATGACTTCCCGATACGATGAACTGTGAATCACTGGATATAGCCACAGATCTTACATAATCTGTGTGACCACTCATGGTCTTACAGGTACCTGTCTTGACGTCCCATAGTCTCACCGTCATATCATGACTTCCCGATACGATGAACTGTGAATCACTGGATATAGCCACAGATCTTACATAATCTGTGTGACCACTCATGGTCTTACAGGTACCTGTCTTGACGTCCCATAGTCTCACCGTATAATCTACACTTCCCGATACGATGAACTCTGAATCACTGGATATAGCCACAGATCTTACATAATCTTTGTGACACCTCATGGTCTTACAGGTACCTGTCTTGACGTCCCATAGTCTCACCGTCATATCATGACTTCCCGATACGATGAACTGTGAATCACTGGATATAGCCACAGATCTTACATAATCTGTGTGACACCTCATGGTCTTACAGGTACCTGTCTTGACGTCCCATAGTCTCACCGTCATATCATGACTTCCCGATACGATGAACTCTAAATCACTGGATATAGCCACAGATCTTACATAATCTGTGTGACCACTCATGGTCTTACAGGTACCTGTCTTGACGTCCCATAGTCTCACCGTCTAATCATGACTTCCCGAAACGATGAACTCTGAATCACTGGATATAGCCACAGATGATACATAACCCGTGTGACCACTCATGGTCTTACAGGTACCTGTCTTGACGTCCCATAGTCTCACCGTCTAATCATCACTTCCCGATACGATGAACTCTGAATCACTGGATGTAGCCACAGATGATACATAACCCGTGTGACCACTCATGGTCTTACAGGTACCTGTCTTGACGTCCCATAGTCTCACCGTCATATCATGACTTCCCGATACGATGAACTCTGAATCACTGGATATAGCCACAGATGATACATAATCTTTGTGACACCTCATGGTCTTACAGGTACCTGTCTTGACGTCCCATAGTATCACCGTCTAATCTCCACTTCCCGATACGATGAACTCTGAATCACTGGATATAGCCACAGATCTTACATAATCTGTGTGACACCTCATGGTCTTACAGGTACCTGTCTTGACGTCCCATAGTCTCACCGTCATATCATGACTTCCCGATACGATGAACTCTAAATCACTGGATATAGCCACAGATCTTACATAATCTGTGTGACCACTCATGGTCTTACAGGTACCTGTCTTGACGTCCCATAGTCTCACCGTCATATCATGACTTCCCGATATAATGAACTCTGAATCACTGGATATAGCCACAGATGATACATAATCTTTGTGACACCTCATGGTCTTACAGGTACCTGTCTTGACGTCCCATAGTCTCACCGTCATATCATGACTTCCCGATACGATGAACTGTGAATCACTGGATATAGCCACAGATCTTACATAATCTGTGTGACCACTCATGGTCTTACAGGTACCTGTCTTGACGTCCCATAGTCTCACCGTCATATCATGACTTCCCGATATAATGAACTCTGAATCACTGGATATAGACACAGCATATACCTAATTTGTGTGACCACTCATGGTCTTACAGGTACCTGTCTTGACGTCCCATAGTCTCACCGTCTAATCATGACTTCCTGATACGATGAACTCTGAATCACTGGATATAGCCACAGATCTTACATAATCTTTGTGACACCTCATGGTCTTACAGGTACCTGTCTTGACGTCCCATAGTCTCACCGTCATATCATGACTTCCCGATACGATGAACTGTGAATCACTGGATATAGCCACAGATCTTACATAATCTGTGTGACCACTCATGGTCTTACAGGTACCTGTCTTGACGTCCCATAGTCTCACCGTCATATCATGACTTCCCGATATAATGAACTCTGAATCACTGGATATAGACACAGATCTTACATAATCTTTGTGACCACTCATGGTCTTACAGGTACCTGTCTTGACGTCCCATAGTCTCACCGTCTAATCATGACTTCCCGAAACGATGAACTCTGAATCACTGGATATAGCCACAGATGATACATAACCCGTGTGACCACTCATGGTCTTACAGGTACCTGTCTTGACGTCCCATAGTCTCACCGTCTAATCATCACTTCCCGATACGATGAACTCTGAATCACTGGATGTAGCCACAGATGATACATAACCCGTGTGACCACTCATGGTCTTACAGGTACCTGTCTTGACGTCCCATAGTCTCACCGTCATATCATGACTTCCCGATACGATGAACTCTGAATCACTGGATATAGCCACAGATGATACATAATCTTTGTGACACCTCATGGTCTTACAGGTACCTGTCTTGACGTCCCATAGTATCACCGTCTAATCTCCACTTCCCGATACGATGAACTCTGAATCACTGGATATAGCCACAGATCTTACATAATCTGTGTGACACCTCATGGTCTTACAGGTACCTGTCTTGACGTCCCATAGTCTCACCGTCATATCATGACTTCCCGATACGATGAACTCTAAATCACTGGATATAGCCACAGATCTTACATAATCTGTGTGACCACTCATGGTCTTACAGGTACCTGTCTTGACGTCCCATAGTCTCACCGTCTAATCATGACTTCCCGAAACGATGAACTCTGAATCACTGGATATAGCCACAGATGATACATAATCTTTGTGACACCTCATGGTCTTACAGGTACCTGTCTTGACGTCCCATAGTCTCACCGTCATATCATGACTTCCCGATACGATGAACTGTGAATCACTGGATATAGCCACAGATCTTACATAATCTGTGTGACCACTCATGGTCTTACAGGTACCTGTCTTGACGTCCCATAGTCTCACCGTCATATCATGACTTCCCGATATAATGAACTCTGAATCACTGGATATAGACACAGCATATACCTAATTTGTGTGACCACTCATGGTCTTACAGGTACCTGTCTTGACGTCCCATAGTCTCACCGTATAATCATAACTTCCCGATACGATGAACTCTGAATCACTGGATATAGCCACAGATGATACATAATCTTTGTGACACCTCATGGTCTTACAGGTACCTGTCTTGACGTCCCATAGTCTCACCGTCTAATCATGACTTCCCGATACGATGAACTCTGAATCACTGGATATAGCCACAGCATATACCTAATTTGTGTGACCACTCATGGTCTTACAGGTACCTGTCTTGACGTCCCATAGTCTCACCGTCATATCATGACTTCCCGATATAATGAACTCTGAATCACTGGATATAGACACAGATCTTACATAATCTTTGTGACCACTCATGGTCTTACAGGTACCTGTCTTGACGTCCCATAGTCTCACCGTCTAATCATGACTTCCCGAAACGATGAACTCTGAATCACTGGATATAGCCACAGATGATACATAACCCGTGTGACCACTCATGGTCTTACAGGTACCTGTCTTGACGTCCCATAGTCTCACCGTCTAATCATCACTTCCCGATACGATGAACTCTGAATCACTGGATGTAGCCACAGATGATACATAACCCGTGTGACCACTCATGGTCTTACAGGTACCTGTCTTGACGTCCCATAGTCTCACCGTCATATCATGACTTCCCGATACGATGAACTCTGAATCACTGGATATAGCCACAGATGATACATAATCTTTGTGACACCTCATGGTCTTACAGGTACCTGTCTTGACGTCCCATAGTATCACCGTCTAATCTCCACTTCCCGATACGATGAACTCTGAATCACTGGATATAGCCACAGATCTTACATAATCTGTGTGACACCTCATGGTCTTACAGGTACCTGTCTTGACGTCCCATAGTCTCACCGTCATATCATGACTTCCCGATACGATGAACTCTAAATCACTGGATATAGCCACAGATCTTACATAATCTGTGTGACCACTCATGGTCTTACAGGTACCTGTCTTGACGTCCCATAGTCTCACCGTCTAATCATGACTTCCCGAAACGATGAACTCTGAATCACTGGATATAGCCACAGATGATACATAATCTTTGTGACACCTCATGGTCTTACAGGTACCTGTCTTGACGTCCCATAGTCTCACCGTCATATCATGACTTCCCGATACGATGAACTGTGAATCACTGGATATAGCCACAGATCTTACATAATCTGTGTGACCACTCATGGTCTTACAGGTACCTGTCTTGACGTCCCATAGTCTCACCGTCATATCATGACTTCCCGATATAATGAACTCTGAATCACTGGATATAGACACAGCATATACCTAATTTGTGTGACCACTCATGGTCTTACAGGTACCTGTCTTGACGTCCCATAGTCTCACCGTCTAATCATGACTTCCTGATACGATGAACTCTGAATCACTGGATATAGCCACAGATCTTACATAATCTTTGTGACACCTCATGGTCTTACAGGTACCTGTCTTGACGTCCCATAGTCTCACCGTCATATCATGACTTCCCGATACGATGAACTGTGAATCACTGGATATAGCCACAGATCTTACATAATCTGTGTGACCACTCATGGTCTTACAGGTACCTGTCTTGACGTCCCATAGTCTCACCGTCATATCATGACTTCCCGATATAATGAACTCTGAATCACTGGATATAGACACAGCATATACCTAATTTGTGTGACCACTCATGGTCTTACAGGTACCTGTCTTGACGTCCCATAGTCTCACCGTATAATCTACACTTCCCGATACGATGAACTCTGAATCACTGGATATAGCCACAGATCTTACATAATCTTTGTGACACCTCATGGTCTTACAGGTACCTGTCTTGACGTCCCATAGTCTCACCGTCATATCATG
Organism: Loxodes magnus; assembly: GCA_946699065.1. Classification (NCBI taxonomy): domain Eukaryota; phylum Ciliophora; class Karyorelictea; order Loxodida; family Loxodidae; genus Loxodes; species Loxodes magnus. The sequence continues at coordinate 7,604 of CAMPDV010002379.1, forward strand.
ACTTCCCGATACGATGAACTGTGAATCACTGGATATAGCCACAGATCTTACATAATCTGTGTGACACCTCATGGTCTTACAGGTACCTGTCTTGACGTCCCATAGTCTCACCGTCTAATCATGACTTCCTGATACGATGAACTCTGAATCACTGGATATAGCCACAGATCTTACATAATCTTTGTGACACCTCATGGTCTTACTGGTACCTGTCTTGACGTCCCATAGTCTCACCGTCATATCATGACTTCCCGATACGATGAACTGTGAATCACTGGATATAGCCACAGATCTTACATAATCTGTGTGACCACTCATGGTCTTACAGGTACCTGTCTTGACGTCCCATAGTCTCACCGTCATATCATGACTTCCCGATATAATGAACTCTGAATCACTGGATATAGACACAGCATATACCTAATTTGTGTGACCACTCATGGTCTTACAGGTACCTGTCTTGACGTCCCATAGTCTCACCGTATAATCTACACTTCCCGATACGATGAACTCTGAATCACTGGATATAGCCACAGATCTTACATAATCTTTGTGACACCTCATGGTCTTACAGGTACCTGTCTTGACGTCCCATAGTCTCACCGTCATATCATGACTTCCCGATACGATGAACTGTGAATCACTGGATATAGCCACAGATCTTACATAATCTGTGTGACACCTCATGGTCTTACAGGTACCTGTCTTGACGTCCCATAGTCTCACCGTCATATCATGACTTCCCGATACGATGAACTGTGAATCACTGGATATAGCCACAGATCTTACATAATCTGTGTGACACCTCATGGTCTTACAGGTACCTGTCTTGACGTCCCATAGTCTCACCGTCATATCATGACTTCCCGATACGATGAACTGTGAATCACTGGATATAGCCACAGATCTTACATAATCTGTGTGACACCTCATGGTCTTACAGGTACCTGTCTTGACGTCCCATAGTCTCACCGTCTAATCATCACTTCCCGATACGATGAACTCTGAATCACTGGATATAGCCACAGATGATACATAACCCGTGTGACCACTCATGGTCTTACAGGTACCTGTCTTGACGTCCCATAGTCTCACCGTCATATCATGACTTCCCGATATAATGAACTCTGAATCACTGGATATAGACACAGCATATACCTAATTTGTGTGACCACTCATGGTCTTACAGGTACCTGTCTTGACGTCCCATAGTCTCACCGTATAATCTACACTTCCCGATACGATGAACTCTGAATCACTGGATATAGACACAGCATATACCTAATTTGTGTGACCACTCATGGTCTTACAGGTACCTGTCTTGACGTCCCATAGTCTCACCGTATAATCTACACTTCCCGATACGATGAACTCTGAATCACTGGATATAGCCACAGATCTTACATAATCTTTGTGACACCTCATGGTCTTACAGGTACCTGTCTTGACGTCCCATAGTCTCACCGTCATATCATGACTTCCCGATACGATGAACTGTGAATCACTGGATATAGCCACAGATCTTACATAATCTGTGTGACACCTCATGGTCTTACAGGTACCTGTCTTGACGTCCCATAGTCTCACCGTCTAATCATGACTTCCTGATACGATGAACTCTGAATCACTGGATATAGCCACAGATCTTACATAATCTTTGTGACACCTCATGGTCTTACTGGTACCTGTCTTGACGTCCCATAGTCTCACCGTCATATCATGACTTCCCGATACGATGAACTGTGAATCACTGGATATAGCCACAGATCTTACATAATCTGTGTGACCACTCATGGTCTTACAGGTACCTGTCTTGACGTCCCATAGTCTCACCGTCATATCATGACTTCCCGATATAATGAACTCTGAATCACTGGATATAGCCACAGCATATACATAACTAGTGTGACCACTCATGGTCTTACAGGTACCTGTCTTGACGTCCCATAGTCTCACCGTATCATCTCTACTTCCCGATACGATGAACTCTGAATCACTGGATATAGCCTCAGAAGATACATAACTAGTGTGACCACTCATGGTCTTACAGGTACCTGTCTTGACGTCCCATAGTCTCACCGTCATATCATGACTTCCCGATACGATGAACTGTGAATCACTGGATATAGCCACAGATCTTACATAATCTGTGTGACCACTCATGGTCTTACAGGTACCTGTCTTGACGTCCCATAGTCTCACCGTATAATCATGACTTCCCGATATAATGAACTCTGAATCACTGGATATAGCCACAGATCTTACATAATCTGTGTGACACCTCATGGTCTTACAGGTACCTGTCTTGACGTCCCATAGTCTCACCGTCATATCATGACTTCCCGATACGATGAACTCTGAATCACTGGATATAGCCACAGATCTTACATAATCTTTGTGACACCTCATGGTCTTACAGGTACCTGTCTTGACGTCCCATAGTCTCACCGTCATATCATGACTTCCCGATACGATGAACTGTGAATCACTGGATATAGCCACAGATCTTACATAATCTGTGTGACACCTCATGGTCTTACAGGTACCTGTCTTGACGTCCCATAGTCTCACCGTCATATCATGACTTCCCGATACGATGAACTCTAAATCACTGGATATAGCCACAGATCTTACATAATCTGTGTGACCACTCATGGTCTTACAGGTACCTGTCTTGACGTCCCATAGTCTCACCGTCATATCATGACTTCCCGAAACGATGAACTCTGAATCACTGGATGTAGCCACAGATGATACATAACCCGTGTGACCACTCATGGTCTTACAGGTACCTGTCTTGACGTCCCATAGTCTCACCGTCATATCATGACTTCCCGATACGATGAACTCTGAATCACTGGATATAGCCACAGATGATACATAATCTTTGTGACACCTCATGGTCTTACAGGTACCTGTCTTGACGTCCCATAGTATCACCGTCTAATCTCCACTTCCCGATACGATGAACTCTGAATCACTGGATATAGCCACAGATCTTACATAATCTGTGTGACACCTCATGGTCTTACAGGTACCTGTCTTGACGTCCCATAGTCTCACCGTCATATCATGACTTCCCGATATAATGAACTCTGAATCACTGGATATAGACACAGCATATACCTAATTTGTGTGACCACTCATGGTCTTACAGGTACCTGTCTTGACGTCCCATAGTCTCACCGTATAATCTACACTTCCCGATACGATGAACTCTGAATCACTGGATATAGCCACAGATCTTACATAATCTTTGTGACACCTCATGGTCTTACAGGTACCTGTCTTGACGTCCCATAGTCTCACCGTCATATCATGACTTCCCGATACGATGAACTCTGAATCACTGGATATAGCCACAGATCTTACATAATCTTTGTGACACCTCATGGTCTTACAGGTACCTGTCTTGACGTCCCATAGTCTCACCGTCATATCATGACTTCCCGATACGATGAACTGTGAATCACTGGATATAGCCACAGATCTTACATAATCTGTGTGACACCTCATGGTCTTACAGGTACCTGTCTTGACGTCCCATAGTCTCACCGTCATATCATGACTTCCCGATACGATGAACTCTAAATCACTGGATATAGCCACAGATCTTACATAATCTGTGTGACCACTCATGGTCTTACAGGTACCTGTCTTGACGTCCCATAGTCTCACCGTCTAATCATGACTTCCCGAAACGATGAACTCTGAATCACTGGATGTAGCCACAGATGATACATAACCCGTGTGACCACTCATGGTCTTACAGGTACCTGTCTTGACGTCCCATAGTCTCACCGTCTAATCATGACTTCCCGAAACGATGAACTCTGAATCACTGGATGTAGCCACAGATGATACATAACCCGTGTGACCACTCATGGTCTTACAGGTACCTGTCTTGACGTCCCATAGTCTCACCGTCATATCATGACTTCCCGATACGATGAACTCTGAATCACTGGATATAGCCACAGATGATACATAATCTTTGTGACACCTCATGGTCTTACAGGTACCTGTCTTGACGTCCCATAGTATCACCGTCTAATCTCCACTTCCCGATACGATGAACTCTGAATCACTGGATATAGCCACAGATCTTACATAATCTGTGTGACACCTCATGGTCTTACAGGTACCTGTCTTGACGTCCCATAGTCTCACCGTCATATCATGACTTCCCGATATAATGAACTCTGAATCACTGGATATAGACACAGCATATACCTAATTTGTGTGACCACTCATGGTCTTACAGGTACCTGTCTTGACGTCCCATAGTCTCACCGTATAATCTACACTTCCCGATACGATGAACTCTGAATCACTGGATATAGCCACAGATCTTACATAATCTTTGTGACACCTCATGGTCTTACAGGTACCTGTCTTGACGTCCCATAGTCTCACCGTCATATCATGACTTCCCGATACGATGAACTGTGAATCACTGGATATAGCCACAGATCTTACATAATCTGTGTGACACCTCATGGTCTTACAGGTACCTGTCTTGACGTCCCATAGTCTCACCGTCATATCATGACTTCCCGATACGATGAACTCTGAATCACTGGATATAGCCACAGATCTTACATAATCTTTGTGACACCTCATGGTCTTACAGGTACCTGTCTTGACGTCCCATAGTCTCACCGTCATATCATGACTTCCCGATACGATGAACTGTGAATCACTGGATATAGCCACAGATCTTACATAATCTGTGTGACCACTCATGGTCTTACAGGTACCTGTCTTGACGTCCCATAGTCTCACCGTCATATCATGACTTCCCGATATAATGAACTCTGAATCACTGGATATAGACACAGATCTTACATAATCTGTGTGACCACTCATGGTCTTACAGGTACCTGTCTTGACGTCCCATAGTCTCACCGTCTAATCATGACTTCCCGAAACGATGAACTCTGAATCACTGGATATAGCCACAGATGATACATAACCCGTGTGACCACTCATGGTCTTACAGGTACCTGTCTTGACGTCCCATAGTCTCACCGTCATATCATGACTTCCCGATACGATGAACTGTGAATCACTGGATATAGCCACAGATCTTACATAATCTGTGTGACCACTCATGGTCTTACAGGTACCTGTCTTGACGTCCCATAGTCTCACCGTCATATCATGACTTCCCGATATAATGAACTCTGAATCACTGGATATAGACACAGCATATACCTAATTTGTGTGACCACTCATGGTCTTACAGGTACCTGTCTTGACGTCCCATAGTCTCACCGTCTAATCATGACTTCCTGATACGATGAACTCTGAATCACTGGATATAGCCACAGATGATACATAATCTTTGTGACACCTCATGGTCTTACAGGTACCTGTCTTGACGTCCCATAGTCTCACCGTCATATCATGACTTCCCGATACGATGAACTGTGAATCACTGGATATAGCCACAGATCTTACATAATCTGTGTGACCACTCATGGTCTTACAGGTACCTGTCTTGACGTCCCATAGTCTCACCGTCATATCATGACTTCCCGATATAATGAACTCTGAATCACTGGATATAGCCACAGATCTTACATAATCTGTGTGACACCTCATGGTCTTACAGGTACCTGTCTTGACGTCCCATAGTCTCACCGTCATATCATGACTTCCCGATACGATGAACTCTGAATCACTGGATATAGCCACAGATCTTACATAATCTTTGTGACACCTCATGGTCTTACAGGTACCTGTCTTGACGTCCCATAGTCTCACCGTCATATCATGACTTCCCGATACGATGAACTGTGAATCACTGGATATAGCCACAGATCTTACATAATCTGTGTGACACCTCATGGTCTTACAGGTACCTGTCTTGACGTCCCATAGTCTCACCGTCATATCATGACTTCCCGATACGATGAACTCTAAATCACTGGATATAGCCACAGATCTTACATAATCTGTGTGACCACTCATGGTCTTACAGGTACCTGTCTTGACGTCCCATAGTCTCACCGTCATATCATGACTTCCCGAAACGATGAACTCTGAATCACTGGATGTAGCCACAGATGATACATAACCCGTGTGACCACTCATGGTCTTACAGGTACCTGTCTTGACGTCCCATAGTCTCACCGTCATATCATGACTTCCCGATACGATGAACTCTGAATCACTGGATATAGCCACAGATGATACATAATCTTTGTGACACCTCATGGTCTTACAGGTACCTGTCTTGACGTCCCATAGTATCACCGTCTAATCTCCACTTCCCGATACGATGAACTCTGAATCACTGGATATAGCCACAGATCTTACATAATCTGTGTGACACCTCATGGTCTTACAGGTACCTGTCTTGACGTCCCATAGTCTCACCGTCATATCATGACTTCCCGATACGATGAACTCTGAATCACTGGATATAGCCACAGCATATACATAAGTGTGACCACTCATGGTCTTACAGGTACCTGTCTTGACGTCCCATAGTCTCACCGTCATATCATGACTTCCCGAAACGATGAACTCTGAATCACTGGATATAGCCACAGATCTTACATAATCTGTGTGACCACTCATGGTCTTACAGGTACCTGTCTTGACGTCCCATAGTCTCACCGTATTATCTCAACTTCCCGATACGATGAACTCTGAATCACTGGATATAACCACAGATCTTACATAATCTGTGTGACACCTCATGGTCTTACAGGTACCTGTCTTGACGTCCCATAGTCTCACCGTATTATCTCAACTTCCCGATACGATGAACTCTGAATCACTGGATATAGCCACAGCATATACATGACTAGTGTGACCACTCATGGTCTTACAGGTACCTGTCTTGACGTCCCATAGTCTCACCGTCATATCATGACTTCCCGAAACGATGAACTCTGAATCACTGGATATAGCCACAGATCTTACATAATCTGTGTGACCACTCATGGTCTTACAGGTACCTGTCTTGACGTCCCATAGTCTCACCGTATTATCTCAACTTCCCGATACGATGAACTCTGAATCACTGGATATAACCACAGATCTTACATAATCTGTGTGACACCTCATGGTCTTACAGGTACCTGTCTTGACGTCCCATAGTCTCACCGTATTATCTCAACTTCCCGATACGATGAACTCTGAATCACTGGATATAGCCACAGCATATACATGACTAGTGTGACCACTCATGGTCTTACAGGTACCTGTCTTGACGTCCCATAGTCTCACCGTCATATCATGACTTCCCGAAACGATGAACTCTGAATCACTGGATATAGCCACAGATCTTACATAATCTGTGTGACCACTCATGGTCTTACAGGTACCTGTCTTGACGTCCCATAGTCTCACCGTCTAATCATGACTTCCCGAAACGATGAACTCTAAATCACTGGATATAACCACAGATCTTACATAATCTGTGTGCCACCTCATGGTCTTACAGGTACCTGTCTTGACGTCCCATAGTCTCACCGTCTAATCATGACTTCCCGAAACGATGAACTCTAAATCATTGGATATAACCACAGATCTTACATAATCTGTGTGACCACTCATGGTCTTACAGGTACCTGTCTTGACGTCCCATAGTCTCACCGTATTATCTCAACTTCCCGATACGATGAACTCTGAATCACTGGATATAACCACAGATCTTACATAATCTGTGTGACACCTCATGGTCTTACAGGTACCTGTCTTGACGTCCCATAGTCTCACCGTATTATCTCAACTTCCCGATACGATGAACTCTGAATCACTGGATATAGCCACAGCATATACATGACTAGTGTGACCACTCATGGTCTTACAGGTACCTGTCTTGACGTCCCATAGTCTCACCGTCATATCATGACTTCCCGAAACGATGAACTCTGAATCACTGGATATAGCCACAGATCTTACATAATCTGTGTGACCACTCATGGTCTTACAGGTACCTGTCTTGACGTCCCATAGTCTCACCGTATTATCTCAACTTCCCGATACGATGAACTCTGAATCACTGGATATAACCACAGATCTTACATAATCTGTGTGACACCTCATGGTCTTACAGGTACCTGTCTTGACGTCCCATAGTCTCACCGTATTATCTCAACTTCCCGATACGATGAACTCTGAATCACTGGATATAGCCACAGCATATACATGACTAGTGTGACCACTCATGGTCTTACAGGTACCTGTCTTGACGTCCCATAGTCTCACCGTCTAATCATAACTTCCCGATACGATGAACTCTGAATCACTGGATATAGCCACAGATCTTACATAATCTTTGTGACACCTCATGGTCTTACAGGTACCTGTCTTGACGTCCCATAGTCTCACCGTCTAATCATGACTTCCCGATACGATGAACTCTAAATCACTGGATATAGCCACAGCATATACCTAATTTGTGTGACCACTCATGGTCTTACAGGTACCTGTCTTGACGTCCCATAGTCTCACCGTATTATCATAACTTCCCGATACGATGAACTCTAAATCATTGGATATAACCACAGATCTTACATAATCTGTGTGACCACTCATGGTCTTACAGGTACCTGTCTTGACGTCCCATAGTCTCACCGTCATATCATGACTTCCCGATACGATGAACTCTGAATCACTGGATATAGCCACAGCATATACCTAATTTGTGTGACCACTCATGGTCTTACAGGTACCTGTCTTGACGTCCCATAGTCTCACCGTCTAATCATGACTTCCCGATACGATGAACTCTGAATCACTGGATATAGCCACAGCATATACCTAATTTGTGTGACCACTCATGGTCTTACAGGTACCTGTCTTGACGTCCCATAGTCTCACCGTCTAATCATAACTTCCCGATACGATGAACTCTGAATCACTGGATATAGCCACAGATCTTACATAATCTGTGTGACACCTCATGGTCTTACAGGTACCTGTCTTGACGTCCCATAGTCTCACCGTCTAATCATGACTTCCCGATACGATGAACTCTGAATCACTGGATATAGCCACAGCATATACCTAATTTGTGTGACCACTCATGGTCTTACAGGTACCTGTCTTGACGTCCCATAGTCTCACCGTATTATCATGACTTCCCGATACGATGAACTCTAAATCACTGGATATAGCCACAGATCTTACATAATCTGTGTGACACCTCATGGTCTTACAGGTACCTGTCTTGACGTCCCATAGTCTCACCGTCTAATCATGACTTCCCGATACGATGAACTCTAAATCACTGGATATAGCCACAGATCTTACATAATCTTTGTGACACCTCATGGTCTTACAGGTACCTGTCTTGACGTCCCATAGTCTCACCGTATAATCATAACTTCCCGATACGATGAACTCTGAATCACTGGATATAGCCACAGCATATACCTAATTTGTGTGACCACTCATGGTCTTACAGGTACCTGTCTTGACGTCCCATAGTCTCACCGTCATATCATGACTTCCCGAAACGATGAACTCTGAATCACTGGATATAGCCACAGATCTTACATAATCTGTGTGACCACTCATGGTCTTACAGGTACCTGTCTTGACGTCCCATAGTCTCACCGTATTATCTCAACTTCCCGATACGATGAACTCTGAATCACTGGATATAACCACAGATCTTACATAATCTGTGTGACACCTCATGGTCTTACAGGTACCTGTCTTGACGTCCCATAGTCTCACCGTATTATCTCAACTTCCCGATACGATGAACTCTGAATCACTGGATATAGCCACAGCATATACATGACTAGTGTGACCACTCATGGTCTTACAGGTACCTGTCTTGACGTCCCATAGTCTCACCGTCATATCATGACTTCCCGAAACGATGAACTCTGAATCACTGGATATAGCCACAGATCTTACATAATCTGTGTGACCACTCATGGTCTTACAGGTACCTGTCTTGACGTCCCATAGTCTCACCGTATTATCTCAACTTCCCGATACGATGAACTCTGAATCACTGGATATAGCCACAGCATATACATGACTAGTGTGACCACTCATGGTCTTACAGGTACCTGTCTTGACGTCCCATAGTCTCACCGTCATATCATGACTTCCCGAAACGATGAACTCTGAATCACTGGATATAGCCACAGATCTTACATAATCTGTGTGACCACTCATGGTCTTACAGGTACCTGTCTTGACGTCCCATAGTCTCACCGTATTATCTCAACTTCCCGATACGATGAACTCTGAATCACTGGATATAGCCACAGCATATACATGACTAGTGTGACCACTCATGGTCTTACAGGTACCTGTCTTGACGTCCCATAGTCTCACCGTCATATCATGACTTCCCGAAACGATGAACTCTGAATCACTGGATATAACCACAGATCTTACATAATCTGTGTGACACCTCATGGTCTTACAGGTACCTGTCTTGACGTCCCATAGTCTCACCGTATTATCTCAACTTCCCGATACGATGAACTCTGAATCACTGGATATAGCCACAGCATATACATGACTAGTGTGACCACTCATGGTCTTACAGGTACCTGTCTTGACGTCCCATAGTCTCACCGTCATATCATGACTTCCCGAAACGATGAACTCTGAATCACTGGATATAGCCACAGATCTTACATAATCTGTGTGACCACTCATGGTCTTACAGGTACCTGTCTTGACGTCCCATAGTCTCACCGTCTAATCATGACTTCCCGAAACGATGAACTCTAAATCACTGGATATAACCACAGATCTTACATAATCTGTGTGCCACCTCATGGTCTTACAGGTACCTGTCTTGACGTCCCATAGTCTCACCGTCTAATCATGACTTCCCGAAACGATGAACTCTAAATCATTGGATATAACCACAGATCTTACATAATCTGTGTGACCACTCATGGTCTTACAGGTACCTGTCTTGACGTCCCATAGTCTCACCGTCATATCATGACTTCCCGATACGATGAACTCTGAATCACTGGATATAGCCACAGCATATACCTAATTTGTGTGACCACTCATGGTCTTACAGGTACCTGTCTTGACGTCCCATAGTCTCACCGTCTAATCATGACTTCCCGATACGATGAACTCTGAATCACTGGATATAGCCACAGCATATACCTAATTTGTGTGACCACTCATGGTCTTACAGGTACCTGTCTTGACGTCCCATAGTCTCACCGTCTAATCATAACTTCCCGATACGATGAACTCTGAATCACTGGATATAGCCACAGCATATACCTAATTTGTGTGACCACTCATGGTCTTACAGGTACCTGTCTTGACGTCCCATAGTCTCACCGTCTAATCATGACTTCCCGAAACGATGAACTCTGAATCACTGGATATAGCCACAGATCTTACATAATCTGTGTGACACCTCATGGTCTTACAGGTACCTGTCTTGACGTCCCATAGTCTCACCGTCTAATCATGACTTCCCGAAACGATGAACTCTAAATCACTGGATATAACCACAGATCTTACATAATCTGTGTGACACCTCATGGTCTTACAGGTACCTGTCTTGACGTCCCATAGTATCACCGTCATATCAACACTTCCCGATACGATGAACTCTGAATCACTGGATATAGCCACAGCATATACCTAATTTGTGTGACCACTCATGGTCTTACAGGTACCTGTCTTGACGTCCCATAGTCTCACCGTCTAATCATAACTTCCCGATACGATGAACTCTGAATCACTGGATATAGCCACAGATCTTACATAATCTGTGTGACCACTCATGGTCTTACAGGTACCTGTCTTGACGTCCCATAGTATCACCGTCATATCAACACTTCCCGATACGATGAACTCTGAATCACTGGATATAGCCACAGCATATACCTAATTTGTGTGACCACTCATGGTCTTACAGGTACCTGTCTTGACGTCCCATAGTCTCACCGTCTAATCATAACTTCCCGATACGATGAACTCTGAATCACTGGATATAGCCACAGCATATACCTAATTTGTGTGACCACTCATGGTCTTACAGGTACCTGTCTTGACGTCCCATAGTCTCACCGTCTAATCATAACTTCCCGATACGATGAACTCTGAATCACTGGATATAGCCACAGCATATACCTAATTTGTGTGACCACTCATGGTCTTACAGGTACCTGTCTTGACGTCCCATAGTCTCACCGTCATATCATGACTTCCCGAAACGATGAACTCTGAATCACTGGATATAGCCACAGCATATACCTAATTTGTGTGACACCTCATGGTCTTACAGGTACCTGTCTTGACGTCCCATAGTCTCACCGTATTATCTCAACTTCCCGAAACGATGAACTCTGAATCACTGGATATAGCCACAGCATATACATGACTAGTGTGACCACTCATGGTCTTACAGGTACCTGTCTTGACGTCCCATAGTCTCACCGTCATATCATGACTTCCCGAAACGATGAACTCTAAATCACTGGATATAGCCACAGATCTTACATAATCTGTGTGACCACTCATGGTCTTACAGGTACCTGTCTTGACGTCCCATAGTCTCACCGTCATATCATGACTTCCCGATACGATGAACTCTGAATCACTGGATATAGCCACAGATCTTACATAATCTTTGTGACACCTCATGGTCTTACAGGTACCTGTCTTGACGTCCCATAGTCTCACCGTATAATCTACACTTCCCGATACGATGAACTCTGAATCACTGGATATAGCCACAGATCTTACATAATCTGTGTGACACCTCATGGTCTTACAGGTACCTGTCTTGACGTCCCATAGTCTCACCGTCTAATCATGACTTCCCGAAACGATGAACTCTGAATCACTGGATATAGCCACAGCATATACATGACTAGTGTGACCACTCATGGTCTTACAGGTACCTGTCTTGACGTCCCATAGTCTCACCGTCATATCAACACTTCCCGATACGATGAACTCTGAATCACTGGATATAGCCACAGATCTTACATAATCTGTGTGACCACTCATGGTCTTACAGGTACCTGTCTTGACGTCCCATAGTCTCACCGTCATATCATGACTTCCCGAAACGATGAACTCTGAATCACTGGATATAGCCACAGATCTTACATAATCTGTGTGACACCTCATGGTCTTACAGGTACCTGTCTTGACGTCCCATAGTCTCACCGTCTAATCATGACTTCCCGATACGATGAACTCTGAATCACTGGATATAGCCACAGCATATACCTAATTTGTGTGACCACTCATGGTCTTACAGGTACCTGTCTTGACGTCCCATAGTCTCACCGTCTAATCATGACTTCCCGATACGATGAACTCTGAATCACTGGATATAGCCACAGATCTTACATAATCTGTGTGACACCTCATGGTCTTACAGGTACCTGTCTTGACGTCCCATAGTCTCACCGTCTAATCATGACTTCCCGATACGATGAACTCTGAATCACTGGATATAGACACAGCATATACCAAATTTGTGTGACCACTCATGGTCTTACAGGTACCTGTCTTGACGTCCCATAGTATCACCGTCTAATCTACACTTCCCGATACGATGAACTCTGAATCACTGGATATAGACACAGCATATACCTAATTTGTGTGACCACTCATGGTCTTACAGGTACCTGTCTTGACGTCCCATAGTCTCACCGTCATATCATGACTTCCCGAAACGATGAACTCTGAATCACTGGATATAGCCACAGATCTTACATAATCTGTGTGACACCTCATGGTCTTACAGGTACCTGTCTTGACGTCCCATAGTCTCACCGTCTAATCATGACTTCCCGATACGATGAACTCTGAATCACTGGATATAGCCACAGCATATACCTAATTTGTGTGACCACTCATGGTCTTACAGGTACCTGTCTTGACGTCCCATAGTCTCACCGTCTAATCATGACTTCCCGATACGATGAACTCTGAATCACTGGATATAGCCACAGCATATACCTAATTTGTGTGACCACTCATGGTCTTACAGGTACCTGTCTTGACGTCCCATAGTCTCACCGTCTAATCATGACTTCCCGAAACGATGAACTCTAAATCACTGGATATAGCCACAGCATATACATTACTAGTGTGACCACTCATGGTCTTACAGGTACCTGTCTTGACGTCCCATAGTCTCACCGTCTAATCATGACTTCCCGATACGATGAACTCTGAATCACTGGATATAGCCACAGATCTTACATAATCTTTTTGACACCTCATGGTCTTACAGGTACCTGTCTTGACGTCCCATAGTCTCACCGTCTAATCATGACTTCCCGATACGATGAACTCTGAATCACTGGATATAGCCTCAGCATATACATGACTAGTGTGACCACTCATGGTCTTACAGGTACCTGTCTTGACGTCCCATAGTCTCACCGTCTAATCATGACTTCCCGATACGATGAACTCTAAATCACTGGATATAGCCACAGCATATACCTAATCTGTGTGACACCTCATGGTCTTACAGGTACCTGTCTTGACGTCCCATAGTCTCACCGTATAATCATAACTTCCCGATACGATGAACTCTGAATCACTGGATATAGCCACAGATCTTACATAATCTGTGTGACACCTCATGGTCTTACAGGTACCTGTCTTGACGTCCCATAGTATCACCGTATTATCTCAACTTCCCGATACGATGAACTCTGAATCACTGGATATAGCCACAGCATATACATTACTAGTGTGACCACTCATGGTCTTACAGGTACCTGTCTTGACGTCCCATAGTCTCACCGTCTAATCATGACTTCCCGATACGATGAACTCTGAATCACTGGATATAGCCACAGATCTTACATAATCTGTGTGACCACTCATGGTCTTACAGGTACCTGTCTTGACGTCCCATAGTCTCACCGTATTATCATAACTTCCCGATACGATGAACTCTGAATCACTGGATATAGCCACAGCATATACCTAATTTGTGTGACCACTCATGGTCTTACAGGTACCTGTCTTGACGTCCCATAGTCTCACCGTATTATCATGACTTCCCGATACGATGAACTCTGAATCACTGGATATAGCCACAGCATATACCTAATTTGTGTGACCACTCATGGTCTTACAGGTACCTGTCTTGACGTCCCATAGTCTCACCGTCTAATCATGACTTCCCGATACGATGAACTCTGAATCACTGGATATAGCCACAGATCTTACATAATCTGTGTGACCACTCATGGTCTTACAGGTACCTGTCTTGACGTCCCATAGTCTCACCGTCTAATCATGACTTCCCGATACGATGAACTCTGAATCACTGGATATAGCCACAGCATATACATGACTAGTGTGACCACTCATGGTCTTACAGGTACCTGTCTTGACGTCCCATAGTCTCACCGTATAATCTACACTTCCCGATACGATGAACTCTGAATCACTGGATATAGCCACAGATCTTACATAATCTGTGTGACACCTCATGGTCTTACAGGTACCTGTCTTGACGTCCCATAGTCTCACCGTATTATCATGACTTCCCGATACGATGAACTCTGAATCACTGGATATAGCCACAGCATATACCTAATTTGTGTGACCACTCATGGTCTTACAGGTACCTGTCTTGACGTCCCATAGTCTCACCGTCTAATCATGACTTCCCGAAACGATGAACTCTAAATCACTGGATATAGCCACAGATCTTACATAATCTGTGTGACACCTCATGGTCTTACAGGTACCTGTCTTGACGTCCCATAGTCTCACCGTCTAATCATGACTTCCCGATACGATGAACTCTGAATCACTGGATATAGCCACAGCATATACCTAATTTGTGTGACCACTCATGGTCTTACAGGTACCTGTCTTGACGTCCCATAGTATCACCGTCTAATCTACACTTCCCGATACGATGAACTCTGAATCACTGGATATAGACACAGCATATACCTAATTTGTGTGACCACTCATGGTCTTACAGGTACCTGTCTTGACGTCCCATAGTCTCACCGTCATATCATGACTTCCCGAAACGATGAACTCTGAATCACTGGATATAGCCACAGATCTTACATAATCTGTGTGACACCTCATGGTCTTACAGGTACCTGTCTTGACGTCCCATAGTCTCACCGTCTAATCATGACTTCCCGATACGATGAACTCTGAATCACTGGATATAGCCACAGCATATACCTAATTTGTGTGACCACTCATGGTCTTACAGGTACCTGTCTTGACGTCCCATAGTCTCACCGTCTAATCATGACTTCCCGATACGATGAACTCTGAATCACTGGATATAGCCACAGCATATACCTAATTTGTGTGACCACTCATGGTCTTACAGGTACCTGTCTTGACGTCCCATAGTCTCACCGTCTAATCATGACTTCCCGAAACGATGAACTCTAAATCACTGGATATAGCCACAGATCTTACATAATCTGTGTGACACCTCATGGTCTTACAGGTACCTGTCTTGACGTCCCATAGTCTCACCGTCTAATCATGACTTCCCGATACGATGAACTCTGAATCACTGGATATAGCCACAGCATATACCTAATTTGTGTGACCACTCATGGTCTTACAGGTACCTGTCTTGACGTCCCATAGTCTCACCGTCATATCATGACTTCCCGAAACGATGAACTCTGAATCACTGGATATAGCCACAGATCTTACATAATCTGTGTGACCACTCATGGTCTTACAGGTACCTGTCTTGACGTCCCATAGTCTCACCGTCTAATCATGACTTCCCGATACGATGAACTCTAAATCACTGGATATAGCCACAGCATATACCTAATCTGTGTGACACCTCATGGTCTTACAGGTACCTGTCTTGACGTCCCATAGTCTCACCGTATAATCATAACTTCCCGATACGATGAACTCTGAATCACTGGATATAGCCACAGATCTTACATAATCTGTGTGACACCTCATGGTCTTACAGGTACCTGTCTTGACGTCCCATAGTATCACCGTATTATCTCAACTTCCCGATACGATGAACTCTGAATCACTGGATATAGCCACAGCATATACATTACTAGTGTGACCACTCATGGTCTTACAGGTACCTGTCTTGACGTCCCATAGTCTCACCGTCTAATCATGACTTCCCGAAACGATGAACTCTGAATCACTGGATATAGCCACAGATCTTACATAATCTGTGTGACCACTCATGGTCTTACAGGTACCTGTCTTGACGTCCCATAGTCTCACCGTCTAATCATGACTTCCCGATACGATGAACTCTGAATCACTGGATATAGCCACAGCATATACCTAATTTGTGTGACCACTCATGGTCTTACAGGTACCTGTCTTGACGTCCCATAGTCTCACCGTCTAATCATGACTTCCCGATACGATGAACTCTGAATCACTGGATATAGCCACAGCATATACCTAATTTGTGTGACCACTCATGGTCTTACAGGTACCTGTCTTGACGTCCCATAGTCTCACCGTATTATCATAACTTCCCGATACGATGAACTCTGAATCACTGGATATAGCCACAGCATATACCTAATTTGTGTGACCACTCATGGTCTTACAGGTACCTGTCTTGACGTCCCATAGTCTCACCGTATTATCATGACTTCCCGATACGATGAACTCTGAATCACTGGATATAGCCACAGCATATACCTAATTTGTGTGACCACTCATGGTCTTACAGGTACCTGTCTTGACGTCCCATAGTCTCACCGTCTAATCATGACTTCCCGATACGATGAACTCTGAATCACTGGATATAGCCACAGCATATACATGACTAGTGTGACCACTCATGGTCTTACAGTTACCTGTCTTGACGTCCCATAGTCTCACCGTCTAATCATGACTTCCCGATACGATGAACTCTGAATCACTGGATATAGCCACAGCATATACATGACTAGTGTGACCACTCATGGTCTTACAGGTACCTGTCTTGACGTCCCATAGTCTCACCGTATAATCTACACTTCCCGATACGATGAACTCTGAATCACTGGATATAGCCACAGATCTTACATAATCTTTGTGACACCTCATGGTCTTACAGGTACCTGTCTTGACGTCCCATAGTCTCACCGTCTAATCATAACTTCCCGAAACGATGAACTCTAAATCACTGGATATAGCCACAGATCTTACATAATCTGTGTGACACCTCATGGTCTTACAGGTACCTGTCTTGACGTCCCATAGTCTCACCGTCTAATCATGACTTCCCGATACGATGAACTCTGAATCACTGGATATAGCCACAGCATATACCTAATTTGTGTGACCACTCATGGTCTTACAGGTACCTGTCTTGACGTCCCATAGTCTCACCGTCTAATCATGACTTCCCGATACGATGAACTCTGAATCACTGGATATAGCCACAGATCTTACATAATCTGTGTGACCACTCATGGTCTTACAGGTACCTGTCTTGACGTCCCATAGTCTCACCGTCTAATCTACACTTCCCGATACGATGAACTCTGAATCACTGGATATAGCCACAGCATATACCTAATTTGTGTGACCACTCATGGTCTTACAGGTACCTGTCTTGACGTCCCATAGTCTCACCGTCTAATCATAACTTCCCGATACGATGAACTCTGAATCACTGGATATAGCCACAGATCTTACATAATCTGTGTGACCACTCATGGTCTTACAGGTACCTGTCTTGACGTCCCATAGTATCACCGTCATATCAACACTTCCCGATACGATGAACTCTGAATCACTGGATATAGCCACAGCATATACCTAATTTGTGTGACCACTCATGGTCTTACAGGTACCTGTCTTGACGTCCCATAGTCTCACCGTCATATCATGACTTCCCGATACGATGAACTCTGAATCACTGGATATAGCCACAGATCTTACATAATCTGTGTGACACCTCATGGTCTTACAGGTACCTGTCTTGACGTCCCATAGTCTCACCGTCTAATCATAACTTCCCGATACGATGAACTCTGAATCACTGGATATAGCCACAGCATATACCTAATTTGTGTGACCACTCATGGTCTTACAGGTACCTGTCTTGACGTCCCATAGTCTCACCGTCATATCATGACTTCCCGAAACGATGAACTCTGAATCACTGGATATAGCCACAGATCTTACATAATCTGTGTGACCACTCATGGTCTTACAGGTACCTGTCTTGACGTCCCATAGTCTCACCGTATTATCTCAACTTCCCGATACGATGAACTCTAAATCACTGGATATAGCCACAGCATATACCTAATTTGTGTGACCACTCATGGTCTTACAGGTACCTGTCTTGACGTCCCATAGTCTCACCGTCTAATCATGACTTCCCGATACGATGAACTCTGAATCACTGGATATAGCCACAGCATATACCTAATTTGTGTGACCACTCATGGTCTTACAGGTACCTGTCTTGACGTCCCATAGTCTCACCGTATAATCTACACTTCCCGATACGATGAACTCTGAATCACTGGATATAGCCACAGATCTTACATAATCTGTGTGACACCTCATGGTCTTACAGGTACCTGTCTTGACGTCCCATAGTCTCACCGTCTAATCATGACTTCCCGATATAATGAACTCTGAATCACTGGATATAGCCACAGATCTTACATAATCTGTGTGACCACTCATGGTCTTACAGGTACCTGTCTTGACGTCCCATAGTCTCACCGTCTAATCTACACTTCCCGATACGATGAACTCTGAATCACTGGATATAGCCACAGATCTTACATAATCTGTGTGACACCTCATGGTCTTACAGGTACCTGTCTTGACGTCCCATAGTCTCACCGTCTAATCATGACTTCCCGATACGATGAACTCTGAATCACTGGATATAGCCACAGCATATACCTAATTTGTGTGACCACTCATGGTCTTACAGGTACCTGTCTTGACGTCCCATAGTCTCACCGTATAATCTACACTTCCCGATACGATGAACTCTGAATCACTGGATATAGCCACAGATCTTACATAATCTTTGTGACCACTCATGGTCTTACAGGTACCTGTCTTGACGTCCCATAGTCTCACCGTCTAATCATAACTTCCCGATACGATGAACTCTGAATCACTGGATATAGCCACAGATCTTACATAATCTGTGTGACCACTCATGGTCTTACAGGTACCTGTCTTGACGTCCCATAGTCTCACCGTATTATCTCAACTTCCCGATACGATGAACTCTGAATCACTGGATATAGCCACAGCATATACATGACTAGTGTGACCACTCATGGTCTTACAGGTACCTGTCTTGACGTCCCATAGTCTCACCGTCTAATCATGACTTCCCGATACGATGAACTCTGAATCACTGGATATAGCCACAGCATATACCTAATTTGTGTGACCACTCATGGTCTTACAGGTACCTGTCTTGACGTCCCATAGTCTCACCGTCTAATCATGACTTCCCGATACGATGAACTCTGAATCACTGGATATAGCCACAGCATATACCTAATTTGTGTGACCACTTATGGTCTTACAGGTACCTGTCTTGACGTCCCATAGTCTCACCGTATAATCTACACTTCCCGATACGATGAACTCTGAATCACTGGATATAGCCACAAATGATACATAACTAGTGTGACCACTCATGGTCTTACAGGTACCTGTCTTGACGTCCCATAGTCTCACCGTATTATCTCAACTTCCCGATACGATGAACTCTGAATCACTGGATATAGCCACAGCATATACCTAATTTGTGTGACCACTCATGGTCTTACAGGTACCTGTCTTGACGTCCCATAGTCTCACCGTATTATCATGACTTCCCGATACGATGAACTCTGAATCACTGGATATAGCCACAGATCTTACATAATCTGTGTGACACCTCATGGTCTTACAGGTACCTGTCTTGACGTCCCAATGTCTCACCGTCTAATCATGACTTCCCGATACGATGAACTCTAAATCACTGGATATAGCCACAGCATATACCTAATTTGTGTGACCACTCATGGTCTTACAGGTACCTGTCTTGACGTCCCATAGTCTCACCGTCTAATCTCCACTTCGAGATACGATGAACTCTGAATCACTGGATATAGCCACAGATCTTACATAATCTGTGTGACACCTCATGGTCTTACAGGTACCTGTCTTGACGTCCCATAGTCTCACCGTCTAATCATGACTTCCCGATACGATGAACTCTGAATCACTGGATATAGCCACAGCATATACCTAATTTGTGTGACCACTCATGGTCTTACAGGTACCTGTCTTGACGTCCCATAGTCTCACCGTATTATCATGACTTCCCGATACGATGAACTCTAAATCACTGGATATAGCCACAGCATATACCTAATTTGTGTGACCACTCATGGTCTTACAGGTACCTGTCTTGACGTCCCATAGTCTCACCGTATTATCATAACTTCCCGATACGATGAACTCTGAATCACTGGATATAGCCACAGCATATACCTAATTTGTGTGACCACTCATGGTCTTACAGGTACCTGTCTTGACGTCCCATAGTCTCACCGTATTATCATGACTTCCCGATACGATGAACTCTGAATCACTGGATATAGCCACAGCATATACCTAATTTGTGTGACCACTCATGGTCTTACAGGTACCTGTCTTGACGTCCCATAGTCTCACCGTCTAATCATGACTTCCCGATACGATGAACTCTGAATCACTGGATATAGCCACAGCATATACATGACTAGTGTGACCACTCATGGTCTTACAGTTACCTGTCTTGACGTCCCATAGTCTCACCGTCTAATCATGACTTCCCGATACGATGAACTCTGAATCACTGGATATAGCCACAGCATATACATGACTAGTGTGACCACTCATGGTCTTACAGGTACCTGTCTTGACGTCCCATAGTCTCACCGTATAATCTACACTTCCCGATACGATGAACTCTGAATCACTGGATATAGCCACAGATCTTACATAATCTTTGTGACACCTCATGGTCTTACAGGTACCTGTCTTGACGTCCCATAGTCTCACCGTCTAATCATAACTTCCCGAAACGATGAACTCTAAATCACTGGATATAGCCACAGATCTTACATAATCTGTGTGACACCTCATGGTCTTACAGGTACCTGTCTTGACGTCCCATAGTCTCACCGTCTAATCATGACTTCCCGATACGATGAACTCTGAATCACTGGATATAGCCACAGCATATACCTAATTTGTGTGACCACTCATGGTCTTACAGGTACCTGTCTTGACGTCCCATAGTCTCACCGTCTAATCATGACTTCCCGATACGATGAACTCTGAATCACTGGATATAGCCACAGATCTTACATAATCTGTGTGACCACTCATGGTCTTACAGGTACCTGTCTTGACGTCCCATAGTCTCACCGTCTAATCTACACTTCCCGATACGATGAACTCTGAATCACTGGATATAGCCACAGCATATACCTAATTTGTGTGACCACTCATGGTCTTACAGGTACCTGTCTTGACGTCCCATAGTCTCACCGTCTAATCATAACTTCCCGATACGATGAACTCTGAATCACTGGATATAGCCACAGATCTTACATAATCTGTGTGACCACTCATGGTCTTACAGGTACCTGTCTTGACGTCCCATAGTATCACCGTCATATCAACACTTCCCGATACGATGAACTCTGAATCACTGGATATAGCCACAGATCTTACATAATCTGTGTGACCACTCATGGTCTTACAGGTACCTGTCTTGACGTCCCATAGTCTCACCGTCATATCATGACTTCCCGATACGATGAACTCTGAATCACTGGATATAGCCACAGATCTTACATAATCTGTGTGACACCTCATGGTCTTACAGGTACCTGTCTTGACGTCCCATAGTCTCACCGTCTAATCATAACTTCCCGATACGATGAACTCTGAATCACTGGATATAGCCACAGATCTTACATAATCTGTGTGACCACTCATGGTCTTACAGGTACCTGTCTTGACGTCCCATAGTCTCACCGTATTATCTCAACTTCCCGATACGATGAACTCTGAATCACTGGATATAGCCACAGCATATACATGACTAGTGTGACCACTCATGGTCTTACAGGTACCTGTCTTGACGTCCCATAGTCTCACCGTCTAATCATGACTTCCCGATACGATGAACTCTGAATCACTGGATATAGCCACAGCATATACCTAATTTGTGTGACCACTCATGGTCTTACAGGTACCTGTCTTGACGTCCCATAGTCTCACCGTCTAATCATGACTTCCCGATACGATGAACTCTGAATCACTGGATATAGCCACAGATGATACATGACTAGTGTGACCACTTATGGTCTTACAGGTACCTGTCTTGACGTCCCATAGTCTCACCGTATAATCTACACTTCCCGATACGATGAACTCTGAATCACTGGATATAGCCACAAATGATACATAACTAGTGTGACCACTCATGGTCTTACAGGTACCTGTCTTGACGTCCCATAGTCTCACCGTATTATCTCAACTTCCCGATACGATGAACTCTGAATCACTGGATATAGCCACAGCATATACCTAATTTGTGTGACCACTCATGGTCTTACAGGTACCTGTCTTGACGTCCCATAGTCTCACCGTATTATCATGACTTCCCGATACGATGAACTCTGAATCACTGGATATAGCCACAGATCTTACATAATCTGTGTGACACCTCATGGTCTTACAGGTACCTGTCTTGACGTCCCAATGTCTCACCGTCTAATCATGACTTCCCGATACGATGAACTCTAAATCACTGGATATAGCCACAGCATATACCTAATTTGTGTGACCACTCATGGTCTTACAGGTACCTGTCTTGACGTCCCATAGTCTCACCGTCTAATCTCCACTTCGAGATACGATGAACTCTGAATCACTGGATATAGCCACAGATCTTACATAATCTGTGTGACACCTCATGGTCTTACAGGTACCTGTCTTGACGTCCCATAGTCTCACCGTCTAATCATGACTTCCCGATACGATGAACTCTGAATCACTGGATATAGCCACAGCATATACCTAATTTGTGTGACCACTCATGGTCTTACAGGTACCTGTCTTGACGTCCCATAGTCTCACCGTCTAATCATGACTTCCCGATACGATGAACTCTGAATCACTGGATATAGCCACAGCATATACCTAATTTGTGTGACCACTCATGGTCTTACAGGTACCTGTCTTGACGTCCCATAGTCTCACCGTCTAATCATGACTTCACGATACGATGAACTCTGAATCACTGGATATAGCCACAGATCTTACATAATCTTTGTGACACCTCATGGTCTTACAGGTACCTGTCTTGACGTCCCATAGTCTCACCGTCTAATCATGACTTCCCGAAACGATGAACTCTGAATCACTGGATATAGCCACAGATGATACATGACTAGTGTGACCACTCATGGTCTTACAGGTACCTGTCTTGACGTCCCATAGTCTCACCGTATAATCATGACTTCCCGAAACGATGAACTCTAAATCACTGGATATAACCACAGATCTTACATAATCTGTGTGACACCTCATGGTCTTACAGGTACCTGTCTTGACGTCCCATAGTCTCACCGTATTATCTCAACTTCCCGATACGATGAACTCTGAATCACTGGATATAGCCACAGCATATACCTAATTTGTGTGACCACTCATGGTCTTACAGGTACCTGTCTTGACGTCCCATAGTCTCACCGTCATATCATGACTTCCCGATACGATGAACTCTGAATCACTGGATATAGCCACAGATCTTACATAATCTGTGTGACACCTCATGGTCTTACAGGTACCTGTCTTGACGTCCCATAGTCTCACCGTCTAATCATGACTTCCCGATACGATGAACTCTAAATCACTGGATATAGCCACAGATCTTACATAATCTTTGTGACACCTCATGGTCTTACAGGTACCTGTCTTGACGTCCCATAGTCTCACCGTATAATCATAACTTCCCGATACGATGAACTCTGAATCACTGGATATAGCCACAGCATATACATGACTAGTGTGACCACTCATGGTCTTACAGGTACCTGTCTTGAAGTCCCATAGTCTCACCGTCTAATCATGACTTCCCGATACGATGAACTCTGAATCACTGGATATAGCCACAGATCTTACATAATTTGTGTGACCACTCATGGTCTTACAGGTACCTGTCTTGACGTCCCATAGTCTCACCGTCATATCATGACTTCCCGATACGATGAACTCTGAATCACTGGATATAGCCACAGATCTTACATAATCTGTGTGACACCTCATGGTCTTACAGGTACCTGTCTTGACGTCCCATAGTCTCACCGTCTAATCATAACTTCCCGATACGATGAACTCTGAATCACTGGATATAGCCACAGCATATACCTAATTTGTGTGACCACTCATGGTCTTACAGGTACCTGTCTTGACGTCCCATAGTCTCACCGTCATATCATGACTTCCCGAAACGATGAACTCTGAATCACTGGATATAGCCACAGCATATACCTAATTTGTGTGACCACTCATGGTCTTACAGGTACCTGTCTTGACGTCCCATAGTCTCACCGTCTAATCATGACTTCCCGATACGATGAACTCTGAATCACTGGATATAGCCACAGATGATACATGACTAGTGTGACCACTTATGGTCTTACAGGTACCTGTCTTGACGTCCCATAGTCTCACCGTCATATCATGACTTCCCGAAACGATGAACTCTGAATCACTGGATATAGCCACAGATCTTACATAATCTGTGTGACCACTCATGGTCTTACAGGTACCTGTCTTGACGTCCCATAGTCTCACCGTCTAATCATGACTTCCCGATACGATGAACTCTGAATCACTGGATATAGCCACAGCATATACCTAATTTGTGTGACCACTCATGGTCTTACAGGTACCTGTCTTGACGTCCCATAGTCTCACCGTATTATCATGACTTCCCGATACGATGAACTCTGAATCACTGGATATAGCCACAGATCTTACATAATCTGTGTGACACCTCATGGTCTTACAGGTACCTGTCTTGACGTCCCAATGTCTCACCGTCTAATCATGACTTCCCGATACGATGAACTCTAAATCACTGGATATAGCCACAGCATATACCTAATTTGTGTGACCACTCATGGTCTTACAGGTACCTGTCTTGACGTCCCATAGTCTCACCGTCTAATCTCCACTTCGAGATACGATGAACTCTGAATCACTGGATATAGCCACAGATCTTACATAATCTGTGTGACACCTCATGGTCTTACAGGTACCTGTCTTGACGTCCCATAGTCTCACCGTCTAATCATGACTTCCCGATACGATGAACTCTGAATCACTGGATATAGCCACAGCATATACCTAATTTGTGTGACCACTCATGGTCTTACAGGTACCTGTCTTGACGTCCCATAGTCTCACCGTCTAATCATGACTTCCCGATACGATGAACTCTGAATCACTGGATATAGCCACAGATCTTACATAATCTTTGTGACACCTCATGGTCTTACAGGTACCTGTCTTGACGTCCCATAGTCTCACCGTCTAATCATGACTTCCCGATACGATGAACTCTGAATCACTGGATATAGCCACAGCATATACCTAATTTGTGTGACCACTCATGGTCTTACAGGTACCTGTCTTGACGTCCCATAGTCTCACCGTCTAATCATGACTTCCCGATACGATGAACTCTGAATCACTGGATATAGCCACAGCATATACCTAATTTGTGTGACCACTCATGGTCTTACAGGTACCTGTCTTGACGTCCCATAGTATCACCGTCTAATCTCCACTTCGAGATACGATGAACTCTGAATCACTGGATATAGCCACAAATCATACATAATCTGTGTGACACCTCATGGTCTTACAGGTACCTGTCTTGACGTCCCATAGTCTCACCGTCTAATCATGACTTCCCGATACGATGAACTCTGAATCACTGGATATAGCCACAGATCTTACATAATCTTTGTGACACCTCATGGTCTTACAGGTACCTGTCTTGACGTCCCATAGTCTCACCGTCTAATCATGACTTCCCGATACGATGAACTCTGAATCACTGGATATAGCCACAGATCTTACATAATCTGTGTGACACCTCATGGTCTTACAGGTACCTGTCTTGACGTCCCATAGTCTCACCGTCTAATCATAACTTCCCGATACGATGAACTCTGAATCACTGGATATAGCCACAGATCTTACATAATCTGTGTGACCACTCATGGTCTTACAGGTACCTGTCTTGACGTCCCATAGTCTCACCGTCATATCATGACTTCCCGATACGATGAACTCTGAATCACTGGATATAGCCACAGATCTTACATAATCTGTGTGACACCTCATGGTCTTACAGGTACCTGTCTTGACGTCCCATAGTCTCACCGTCTAATCATGACTTCCCGATACGATGAACTCTGAATCACTGGATATAGCCACAGATCTTACATAATCTTTGTGACCACTCATGGTCTTACAGGTACCTGTCTTGACGTCCCATAGTCTCACCGTCTAATCATGACTTCCCGAAACGATGAACTCTGAATCACTGGATATAGCCACAGCATATACCTAATTTGTGTGACCACTCATGGTCTTACAGGTACCTGTCTTGACGTCCCATAGTCTCACCGTCTAATCATGACTTCCCGATACGATGAACTCTAAATCACTGGATATAGCCACAGCATATACCTAATTTGTGTGACCACTCATGGTCTTACAGGTACCTGTCTTGACGTCCCATAGTCTCACCGTCTAATCATGACTTCCCGAAACGATGAACTCTGAATCACTGGATATAGCCACAGCATATACCTAATTTGTGTGACCACTCATGGTCTTACAGGTACCTGTCTTGACGTCCCATAGTCTCACCGTCTAATCATGACTTCCCGATACGATGAACTCTGAATCACTGGATATAGCCACAGATCTTACATAATCTTTGTGACACCTCATGGTCTTACAGGTACCTGTCTTGACGTCCCATAGTCTCACCGTCATATCATGACTTCCCGATACGATGAACTCTGAATCACTGGATATAGCCACAGATCTTACATAATCTGTGTGACACCTCATGGTCTTACAGGTACCTGTCTT
Source organism: Loxodes magnus (assembly GCA_946699065.1). Classification (NCBI taxonomy): domain Eukaryota; phylum Ciliophora; class Karyorelictea; order Loxodida; family Loxodidae; genus Loxodes; species Loxodes magnus. The sequence continues at coordinate 35,738 of CAMPDV010002379.1, forward strand.
GACGTCCCATAGTCTCACCGTATAATCATGACTTCCCGAAACGATGAACTCTGAATCACTGGATATAGCCACAGATCTTACATAATCTGTGTGACACCTCATGGTCTTACAGGTACCTGTCTTGACGTCCCATAGTCTCACCGTATTATCTCAACTTCCCGATACGATGAACTCTGAATCACTGGATATAGCCACAGCATATACCTAATTTGTGTGACCACTCATGGTCTTACAGGTACCTGTCTTGACGTCCCATAGTCTCACCGTCTAATCATAACTTCCCGATACGATGAACTCTGAATCACTGGATATAGCCACAGATCTTACATAATCTGTGTGACACCTCATGGTCTTACAGGTACCTGTCTTGACGTCCCATAGTCTCACCGTCTAATCATGACTTCCCGATACGATGAACTCTAAATCACTGGATATAGCCACAGATCTTACATAATCTTTGTGACACCTCATGGTCTTACAGGTACCTGTCTTGACGTCCCATAGTCTCACCGTCTAATCATGACTTCCCGATACGATGAACTCTGAATCACTGGATATAGCCACAGATCTTACATAATCTGTGTGACACCTCATGGTCTTACAGGTACCTGTCTTGACGTCCCATAGTCTCACCGTCTAATCATGACTTCCCGATACGATGAACTCTGAATCACTGGATATAGCCACAGATCTTACATAATCTGTGTGACCACTCATGGTCTTACAGGTACCTGTCTTGACGTCCCATAGTCTCACCGTCATATCATGACTTCCCGATACGATGAACTCTGAATCACTGGATATAGCCACAGATCTTACATAATCTGTGTGACACCTCATGGTCTTACAGGTACCTGTCTTGACGTCCCATAGTCTCACCGTCTAATCATAACTTCCCGATACGATGAACTCTGAATCACTGGATATAGCCACAGCATATACCTAATTTGTGTGACCACTCATGGTCTTACAGGTACCTGTCTTGACGTCCCATAGTCTCACCGTATTATCATGACTTCCCGATACGATGAACTCTGAATCACTGGATATAGCCACAGATCTTACATAATCTGTGTGACCACTCATGGTCTTACAGGTACCTGTCTTGACGTCCCATAGTCTCACCGTATTATCTCAACTTCCCGATACGATGAACTCTAAATCACTGGATATAGCCACAGCATATACCTAATTTGTGTGACCACTCATGGTCTTACAGGTACCTGTCTTGACGTCCCATAGTATCACCGTCTAATCTCCACTTCACGATACGATGAACTCTGAATCACTGGATATAGCCACAGCATATACCTAATTTGTGTGACCACTCATGGTCTTACAGGTACCTGTCTTGACGTCCCATAGTCTCACCGTCTAATCATGACTTCCCGATACGATGAACTCTGAATCACTGGATATAGCCACAGCATATACCTAATTTGTGTGACCACTCATGGTCTTACAGGTACCTGTCTTGACGTCCCATAGTCTCACCGTCTAATCATGACTTCCCGAAACGATGAACTCTGAATCACTGGATATAGCCACAGCATATACATGACTAGTGTGACCACTCATGGTCTTACAGGTACCTGTCTTGACGTCCCATAGTCTCACCGTATTATCATGACTTCCCGATACGATGAACTCTGAATCACTGGATATAGCCACAGATGATACATAACTAGTGTGACCACTCATGGTCTTACAGGTACCTGTCTTGACGTCCCATAGTCTCACCGTCTAATCATGACTTCCCGAAACGATGAACTCTGAATCACTGGATATAGCCACAGATGATACATGACTAGTGTGACCACTCATGGTCTTACAGGTACCTGTCTTGACGTCCCATAGTCTCACCGTATAATCTACACTTCCCGATACGATGAACTCTGAATCACTGGATATAGCCACAGCATATACCTAATTTGTGTGACCACTCATGGTCTTACAGGTACCTGTCTTGACGTCCCATAGTCTCACCGTCTAATCATGACTTCCCGATACGATGAACTCTGAATCACTGGATATAGCCACAGCATATACCTAATTTGTGTGACCACTCATGGTCTTACAGGTACCTGTCTTGACGTCCCATAGTATCACCGTCTAATCTCCACTTCGAGATACGATGAACTCTGAATCACTGGATATAGCCACAAATCATACATAATCTGTGTGACACCTCATGGTCTTACAGGTACCTGTCTTGACGTCCCATAGTATCACCGTCTAATCATAACTTCCCGATACGATGAACTCTGAATCACTGGATATAGCCACAGATCTTACATAATCTGTGTGACACCTCATGGTCTTACAGGTACCTGTCTTGACGTCCCATAGTCTCACCGTCTAATCATGACTTCCCGATACGATGAACTCTGAATCACTGGATATAGCCACAGATCTTACATAATCTGTGTGACCACTCATGGTCTTACAGGTACCTGTCTTGACGTCCCATAGTCTCACCGTCTAATCATGACTTCCCGATACGATGAACTCTGAATCACTGGATATAGCCACAGATCTTACATAATCTGTGTGACCACTCATGGTCTTACAGGTACCTGTCTTGACGTCCCATAGTCTCACCGTCATATCATGACTTCCCGATACGATGAACTCTGAATCACTGGATATAGCCACAGATCTTACATAATCTGTGTGACACCTCATGGTCTTACAGGTACCTGTCTTGACGTCCCATAGTCTCACCGTATAATCTCCACTTCCCGATACGATGAACTCTGAATCACTGGATATAGCCACAGATCTTACATAATCTGTGTGACCACTCATGGTCTTACAGGTACCTGTCTTGACGTCCCATAGTCTCACCGTCTAATCATGACTTCCCGAAACGATGAACTCTGAATCACTGGATATAGCCACAGCATATACCTAATTTGTGTGACCACTCATGGTCTTACAGGTACCTGTCTTGACGTCCCATAGTCTCACCGTCTAATCATGACTTCCCGAAACGATGAACTCTAAATCACTGGATATAACCACAGATCTTACATAATCTGTGTGACACCTCATGGTCTTACAGGTACCTGTCTTGACGTCCCATAGTCTCACCGTCTAATCATGACTTCCCGATACGATGAACTCTGAATCACTGGATATAGCCACAGATCTTACATAATCTGTGTGACCACTCATGGTCTTACAGGTACCTGTCTTGACGTCCCATAGTCTCACCGTCATATCATGACTTCCCGATACGATGAACTCTGAATCACTGGATATAGCCACAGCATATACATGACTAGTGTGACACCTCATTGTCTTACAGGTAACTGTCTTGACGTCCCATAGTCTCACCGTCTAATCATGACTTCCCGAAACGATGAACTCTGAATCACTGGATATAGCCACAGATGATACATGACTAGTGTGACCACTCATGGTCTTACAGGTACCTGTCTTGACGTCCCATAGTCTCACCGTATAATCTACACTTCCCGATACGATGAACTCTGAATCACTGGATATAGCCACAGATCTTACATAATCTTTGTGACACCTCATGGTCTTACAGGTACCTGTCTTGACGTCCCATAGTCTCACCGTATAATCATAACTTCCCGATACGATGAACTCTGAATCACTGGATATAGCCACAGCATATACATGACTAGTGTGACCACTCATGGTCTTACAGGTACCTGTCTTGAAGTCCCATAGTCTCACCGTCTAATCATGACTTCCCGATACGATGAACTCTGAATCACTGGATATAGCCACAGATCTTACATAATTTGTGTGACCACTCATGGTCTTACAGGTACCTGTCTTGACGTCCCATAGTCTCACCGTCTAATCATGACTTCCCGATACGATGAACTCTGAATCACTGGATATAGCCACAGATCTTACATAATCTGTGTGACACCTCATGGTCTTACAGGTACCTGTCTTGACGTCCCATAGTCTCACCGTCTAATCATAACTTCCCGATACGATGAACTCTGAATCACTGGATATAGCCACAGCATATACCTAATTTGTGTGACCACTCATGGTCTTACAGGTACCTGTCTTGACGTCCCATAGTCTCACCGTCATATCATGACTTCCCGAAACGATGAACTCTGAATCACTGGATATAGCCACAGCATATACCTAATTTGTGTGACCACTCATGGTCTTACAGGTACCTGTCTTGACGTCCCATAGTCTCACCGTCATATCAACACTTCCCGATACGATGAACTCTGAATCACTGGATATAGCCACAGATCTTACATAATCTGTGTGACCACTCATGGTCTTACAGGTACCTGTCTTGACGTCCCATAGTCTCACCGTCATATCATGACTTCCCGATACGATGAACTCTGAATCACTGGATATAGCCACAGATCTTACATAATCTGTGTGACACCTCATGGTCTTACAGGTACCTGTCTTGACGTCCCATAGTCTCACCGTCTAATCATAACTTCCCGATACGATGAACTCTGAATCACTGGATATAGCCACAGATCTTACATAATCTGTGTGACCACTCATGGTCTTACAGGTACCTGTCTTGACGTCCCATAGTCTCACCGTCATATCATGACTTCCCGATACGATGAACTCTGAATCACTGGATATAGCCACAGATCTTACATAATCTGTGTGACACCTCATGGTCTTACAGGTACCTGTCTTGACGTCCCATAGTCTCACCGTCTAATCTCCACTTCCCGATACGATGAACTCTGAATCACTGGATATAGCCACAGCATATACCTAATTTGTGTGACCACTCATGGTCTTACAGGTACCTGTCTTGACGTCCCATAGTCTCACCGTATAATCATAATTTCCCGATACGATGAACTCTGAATCACTGGATATAGCCACAGCATATACCTAATTTGTGTGACCACTCATGGTCTTACAGGTACCTGTCTTGACGTCCCATAGTCTCACCGTCTAATCATGACTTCCCGATACGATGAACTCTGAATCACTGGATATAGCCACAGATGATACCTAATTTGTGTGACCACTCATGGTCTTACAGGTACCTGTCTTGACGTCCCATAGTCTCACCGTCTAATCTACACTTCCCGATACGATGAACTCTGAATCACTGGATATAGCCACAGATGATACATGACTAGTGTGACCACTCATGGTCTTACAGGTACCTGTCTTGACGTCCCATAGTCTCACCGTATAATCTACACTTCCCGATACGATGAACTCTGAATCACTGGATATAGCCACAGATGATACATGACTAGTGTGACCACTCATGGTCTTACAGGTACCTGTCTTGACGTCCCATAGTCTCACCGTCTAATCATGACTTCCCGATACGATGAACTCTAAATCACTGGATATAGCCACAGCATATACCTAATTTGTGTGACCACTCATGGTCTTACAGGTACCTGTCTTGACGTCCCATAGTCTCACCGTATAATATACACTTCCCGATACGATGAACTCTGAATCACTGGATATAGCCACAGATCTTACATAATCTGTGTGACACCTCATGGTCTTACAGGTACCTGTCTTGACGTCCCATAGTCTCACCGTATTATCTCAACTTCCCGATACGATGAACTCTGAATCACTGGATATAGCCACAGCATATACCTAATTTGTGTGACCACTCATGGTCTTACAGGTACCTGTCTTGACGTCCCATAGTCTCACCGTCTAATCATGACTTCCCGATACGATGAACTCTGAATCACTGGATATAGCCACAGATGATACCTAATTTGTGTGACCACTCATGGTCTTACAGGTACCTGTCTTGACGTCCCATAGTCTCACCGTCTAATCTACACTTCCCGATACGATGAACTCTGAATCACTGGATATAGCCACAGATGATACATGACTAGTGTGACCACTCATGGTCTTACAGGTACCTGTCTTGACGTCCCATAGTCTCACCGTATAATCTACACTTCCCGATACGATGAACTCTGAATCACTGGATATAGCCACAGATGATACATGACTAGTGTGACCACTCATGGTCTTACAGGTACCTGTCTTGACGTCCCATAGTCTCACCGTCTAATCATGACTTCCCGATACGATGAACTCTAAATCACTGGATATAGCCACAGCATATACCTAATTTGTGTGACCACTCATGGTCTTACAGGTACCTGTCTTGACGTCCCATAGTCTCACCGTATAATATACACTTCCCGATACGATGAACTCTGAATCACTGGATATAGCCACAGATCTTACATAATCTGTGTGACACCTCATGGTCTTACAGGTACCTGTCTTGACGTCCCATAGTCTCACCGTATTATCTCAACTTCCCGATACGATGAACTCTGAATCACTGGATATAGCCACAGCATATACCTAATTTGTGTGACCACTCATGGTCTTACAGGTACCTGTCTTGACGTCCCATAGTCTCACCGTCTAATCATAACTTCCCGATACGATGAACTCTGAATCACTGGATATAGCCACAGATCTTACATAATCTGTGTGACCACTCATGGTCTTACAGGTACCTGTCTTGACGTCCCATAGTATCACCGTCATATCAACACTTCCCGATACGATGAACTCTGAATCACTGGATATAGCCACAGATCTTACATAATCTGTGTGACTACTCATGGTCTTACAGGTACCTGTCTTGACGTCCCATAGTCTCACCGTCATATCATGACTTCCCGATACGATGAACTCTGAATCACTGGATATAGCCACAGATCTTACATAATCTGTGTGACACCTCATGGTCTTACAGGTACCTGTCTTGACGTCCCATAGTCTCACCGTCTAATCATAACTTCCCGATACGATGAACTCTGAATCACTGGATATAGCCACAGCATATACCTAATTTGTGTGACCACTCATGGTCTTACAGGTACCTGTCTTGACGTCCCATAGTCTCACCGTCTAATCATGACTTCCCGAAACGATGAACTCTGAATCACTGGATATAGACACAGCATATACCTAATTTGTGTGACCACTCATGGTCTTACAGGTACCTGTCTTGACGTCCCATAGTCTCACCGTATAATCTACACTTCCCGATACGATGAACTCTGAATCACTGGATATAGCCACAGCATATACCTAATTTGTGTGACCACTCATGGTCTTACAGGTACCTGTCTTGACGTCCCATAGTCTCACCGTCTAATCATGACTTCCCGAAACGATGAACTCTGAATCACTGGATATAGCCACAGATGATACATGACTAGTGTGACCACTCATGGTCTTACAGGTACCTGTCTTGACGTCCCATAGTCTCACCGTATAATCTACACTTCCCGATACGATGAACTCTGAATCACTGGATATAGCCACAGCATATACCTAATTTGTGTGACCACTCATGGTCTTACAGGTACCTGTCTTGACGTCCCATAGTCTCACCGTCTAATCATAACTTCCCGATACGATGAACTCTGAATCACTGGATATAGCCACAGATCTTACATAATCTGTGTGACCACTCATGGTCTTACAGGTACCTGTCTTGACGTCCCATAGTCTCACCGTCTAATCATGACTTCCCGAAACGATGAACTCTGAATCACTGGATATAGCCACAGATCTTACATAATCTTTGTGACACCTCATGGTCTTACAGGTACCTGTCTTGACGTCCCATAGTCTCACCGTCTAATCATGACTTCCCGAAACGATGAACTCTGAATCACTGGATATAGCCACAGATCTTACATAATCTGTGTGACACCTCATGGTCTTACAGGTACCTGTCTTGACGTCCCATAGTATCACCGTCTAATCTACACTTCCCGATACGATGAACTCTGAATCACTGGATATAGCCACAGATCTTACATAATCTGTGTGACCACTCATGGTCTTACAGGTACCTGTCTTGACGTCCCATAGTCTCACCGTCATATCATGACTTCCCGATACGATGAACTCTGAATCACTTGATATAGCCACAAATCATACATAATCTGTGTGACACCTCATGGTCTTACAGGTACCTGTCTTGACGTCCCATAGTATCACCGTCTAATCATAACTTCCCGATACGATGAACTCTGAATCACTGGATATAGCCACAGATCTTACATAATCTGTGTGACCACTCATGGTCTTACAGGTACCTGTCTTGACGTCCCATAGTCTCACCGTCTAATCATAACTTCCCGATACGATGAACTCTGAATCACTGGATATAGCCACAGCATATACCTAATTTGTGTGACCACTCATGGTCTTACAGGTACCTGTCTTGACGTCCCATAGTCTCACCGTCATATCATGACTTCCCGAAACGATGAACTCTGAATCACTGGATATAGCCACAGCATATACCTAATTTGTGTGACCACTCATGGTCTTACAGGTACCTGTCTTGACGTCCCATAGTCTCACCGTCTAATCATGACTTCCCGATACGATGAACTCTGAATCACTGGATATAGCCACAGATCTTACATAATCTGTGTGACACCTCATGGTCTTACAGGTACCTGTCTTGACGTCCCATAGTCTCACCGTCTAATCTCCACTTCCCGATACGATGAACTCTGAATCACTGGATATAGCCACAGCATATACCTAATTTGTGTGACCACTCATGGTCTTACAGGTACCTGTCTTGACGTCCCATAGTCTCACCGTCTAATCATGACTTCCCGAAACGATGAACTCTGAATCACTGGATATAGCCACAGCATATACATGACTAGTGTGACCACTCATGGTCTTACAGGTACCTGTCTTGACGTCCCATAGTCTCACCGTCATATCATGACTTCCCGATACGATGAACTCTGAATCACTGGATATAGCCACAGATCTTACATAATCTGTGTGACACCTCATGGTCTTACAGGTACCTGTCTTGACGTCCCATAGTCTCACCGTCTAATCTCCACTTCCCGATACGATGAACTCTGAATCACTGGATATAGCCACAGCATATACCTAATTTGTGTGACCACTCATGGTCTTACAGGTACCTGTCTTGACGTCCCATAGTCTCACCGTATAATCATAATTTCCCGATACGATGAACTCTGAATCACTGGATATAGCCACAGCATATACCTAATTTGTGTGACCACTCATGGTCTTACAGGTACCTGTCTTGACGTCCCATAGTCTCACCGTCTAATCATGACTTCCCGATACGATGAACTCTGAATCACTGGATATAGCCACAGATGATACCTAATTTGTGTGACCACTCATGGTCTTACAGGTACCTGTCTTGACGTCCCATAGTCTCACCGTCTAATCTACACTTCCCGATACGATGAACTCTGAATCACTGGATATAGCCACAGATGATACATGACTAGTGTGACCACTCATGGTCTTACAGGTACCTGTCTTGACGTCCCATAGTCTCACCGTATAATCTACACTTCCCGATACGATGAACTCTGAATCACTGGATATAGCCACAGATGATACATGACTAGTGTGACCACTCATGGTCTTACAGGTACCTGTCTTGACGTCCCATAGTCTCACCGTCTAATCATGACTTCCCGATACGATGAACTCTAAATCACTGGATATAGCCACAGCATATACCTAATTTGTGTGACCACTCATGGTCTTACAGGTACCTGTCTTGACGTCCCATAGTCTCACCGTATAATATACACTTCCCGATACGATGAACTCTGAATCACTGGATATAGCCACAGATCTTACATAATCTGTGTGACACCTCATGGTCTTACAGGTACCTGTCTTGACGTCCCATAGTCTCACCGTATTATCTCAACTTCCCGATACGATGAACTCTGAATCACTGGATATAGCCACAGCATATACCTAATTTGTGTGACCACTCATGGTCTTACAGGTACCTGTCTTGACGTCCCATAGTCTCACCGTCTAATCATAACTTCCCGATACGATGAACTCTGAATCACTGGATATAGCCACAGATCTTACATAATCTGTGTGACCACTCATGGTCTTACAGGTACCTGTCTTGACGTCCCATAGTATCACCGTCATATCAACACTTCCCGATACGATGAACTCTGAATCACTGGATATAGCCACAGATCTTACATAATCTGTGTGACCACTCATGGTCTTACAGGTACCTGTCTTGACGTCCCATAGTCTCACCGTCATATCATGACTTCCCGATACGATGAACTCTGAATCACTGGATATAGCCACAGATCTTACATAATCTGTGTGACACCTCATGGTCTTACAGGTACCTGTCTTGACGTCCCATAGTCTCACCGTCTAATCATAACTTCCCGATACGATGAACTCTGAATCACTGGATATAGCCACAGCATATACCTAATTTGTGTGACCACTCATGGTCTTACAGGTACCTGTCTTGACGTCCCATAGTCTCACCGTCTAATCATGACTTCCCGAAACGATGAACTCTGAATCACTGGATATAGACACAGCATATACCTAATTTGTGTGACCACTCATGGTCTTACAGGTACCTGTCTTGACGTCCCATAGTCTCACCGTATAATCTACACTTCCCGATACGATGAACTCTGAATCACTGGATATAGCCACAGCATATACCTAATTTGTGTGACCACTCATGGTCTTACAGGTACCTGTCTTGACGTCCCATAGTCTCACCGTCTAATCATGACTTCCCGAAACGATGAACTCTGAATCACTGGATATAGCCACAGATGATACATGACTAGTGTGACCACTCATGGTCTTACAGGTACCTGTCTTGACGTCCCATAGTCTCACCGTATAATCTACACTTCCCGATACGATGAACTCTGAATCACTGGATATAGCCACAGCATATACCTAATTTGTGTGACCACTCATGGTCTTACAGGTACCTGTCTTGACGTCCCATAGTCTCACCGTCTAATCATAACTTCCCGATACGATGAACTCTGAATCACTGGATATAGCCACAGATCTTACATAATCTGTGTGACCACTCATGGTCTTACAGGTACCTGTCTTGACGTCCCATAGTCTCACCGTCTAATCATGACTTCCCGAAACGATGAACTCTGAATCACTGGATATAGCCACAGATCTTACATAATCTTTGTGACACCTCATGGTCTTACAGGTACCTGTCTTGACGTCCCATAGTCTCACCGTCTAATCATGACTTCCCGAAACGATGAACTCTGAATCACTGGATATAGCCACAGATCTTACATAATCTGTGTGACACCTCATGGTCTTACAGGTACCTGTCTTGACGTCCCATAGTATCACCGTCTAATCTACACTTCCCGATACGATGAACTCTGAATCACTGGATATAGCCACAGATCTTACATAATCTGTGTGACACCTCATGGTCTTACAGGTACCTGTCTTGACGTCCCATAGTCTCACCGTATTATCTCAACTTCCCGATACGATGAACTCTGAATCACTGGATATAGCCACAGATCTTACATAATCTGTGTGACCACTCATGGTCTTACAGGTACCTGTCTTGACGTCCCATAGTCTCACCGTCTAATCATGACTTCCCGAAACGATGAACTCTGAATCACTGGATATAGCCACAGATCTTACATAATCTGTGTGACACCTCATGGTCTTACAGGTACCTGTCTTGACGTCCCATAGTATCACCGTCTAATCATAACTTCCCGATACGATGAACTCTGAATCACTGGATATAGCCACAGATCTTACATAATCTGTGTGACACCTCATGGTCTTACAGGTACCTGTCTTGACGTCCCATAGTCTCACCGTATTATCTCAACTTCCCGATACGATGAACTCTGAATCACTGGATATAGCCACAGCATATACCTAATTTGTGTGACCACTCATGGTCTTACAGGTACCTGTCTTGACGTCCCATAGTATCACCGTATTATCTCAACTTCCCGATACGATGAACTCTGAATCACTGGATATAGCCACAAATCATACATAACTAGTGTGACCACTCATGGTCTTACAGGTACCTGTCTTGACGTCCCATAGTCTCACCGTATTATCTCAACTTCCCGATACGATGAACTCTGAATCACTGGATATAGCCACAGCATATACCTAATTTGTGTGACCACTCATGGTCTTACAGGTACCTGTCTTGACGTCCCATAGTATCACCGTCTAATCTCCACTTCGAGATACGATGAACTCTGAATCACTGGATATAGCCACAGCATATACCTAATTTGTGTGACCACTCATGGTCTTACAGGTACCTGTCTTGACGTCCCATAGTCTCACCGTCTAATCTACACTTCCCGATACGATGAACTCTGAATCACTGGATATAGCCACAGCATATACCTAATTTGTGTGACCACTCATGGTCTTACAGGTACCTGTCTTGACGTCCCATAGTCTCACCGTCTAATCATGACTTCCCGAAACGATGAACTCTGAATCACTGGATATAGACACAGCATATACCTAATTTGTGTGACCACTCATGGTCTTACAGGTACCTGTCTTGACGTCCCATAGTATCACCGTCTAATCATAACTTCCCGATACGATGAACTCTGAATCACTGGATATAGCCACAGATCTTACATAATCTGTGTGACACCTCATGGTCTTACAGGTACCTGTCTTGACGTCCCATAGTCTCACCGTCTAATCATGACTTCCCGATACGATGAACTCTGAATCACTGGATATAGCCACAGCATATACCTAATTTGTGTGACCACTCATGGTCTTACAGGTACCTGTCTTGACGTCCCATAGTCTCACCGTATAATCATAACTTCCCGATACGATGAACTCTGAATCACTGGATATAGCCACAGATGATACATAATCTTTGTGACACCTCATGGTCTTACAGGTACCTGTCTTGACGTCCCATAGTATCACCGTCTAATCATAACTTCCCGAAAGATGAACTCTGAATCACTGGATATAGCCACAGCATATACCTAATTTGTGTGACCACTCATGGTCTTACAGGTACCTGTCTTGACGTCCCATAGTCTCACCGTATAATCATAACTTCCCGATACGATGAACTCTGAATCACTGGATATAGCCACAGCATATACCTAATTTGTGTGACCACTCATGGTCTTACAGGTACCTGTCTTGACGTCCCATAGTCTCACCGTCTAATCATGACTTCCCGATACGATGAACTCTAAATCACTGGATATAGCCACAGCATATACCTAATTTGTGTGACACCTCATGGTCTTACAGGTACCTGTCTTGACGTCCCATAGTCTCACCGTCATATCATGACTTCCCGATACGATGAACTCTGAATCACTGGATATAACCACAGATCTTACATAATCTGTGTGACACCTCATGGTCTTACAGGTACCTGTCTTGACGTCCCATAGTCTCACCGTATTATCTCAACTTCCCGATACGATGAACTCTGAATCACTGGATATAGCCACAGCATATACATGACTAGTGTGACCACTCATGGTCTTACAGGTACCTGTCTTGACGTCCCATAGTCTCACCGTCATATCATGACTTCCCGAAACGATGAACTCTGAATCACTGGATATAGCCACAGATCTTACATAATCTGTGTGACACCTCATGGTCTTACAGGTACCTGTCTTGACGTCCCATAGTCTCACCGTATTATCTCAACTTCCCGATACGATGAACTCTGAATCACTGGATATAGCCACAGCATATACCTAATTTGTGTGACCACTCATGGTCTTACAGGTACCTGTCTTGACGTCCCATAGTATCACCGTCTAATCTCCACTTCGAGATACGATGAACTCTGAATCACTGGATATAGCCACAAATCATACATAATCTGTGTGACACCTCATGGTCTTACAGGTACCTGTCTTGACGTCCCATAGTCTCACCGTCTAATCATGACTTCCCGATACGATGAACTCTGAATCACTGGATATAGCCACAGATCTTACATAATCTTTGTGACACCTCATGGTCTTACAGGTACCTGTCTTGACGTCCCATAGTCTCACCGTCTAATCATGACTTCCCGAAACGATGAACTCTGAATCACTGGATATAGCCACAGATCTTACATAATCTGTGTGACACCTCATGGTCTTACAGGTACCTGTCTTGACGTCCCATAGTATCACCGTCTAATCATAACTTCCCGATACGATGAACTCTGAATCACTGGATATAGCCACAGATCTTACATAATCTGTGTGACACCTCATGGTCTTACAGGTACCTGTCTTGACGTCCCATAGTCTCACCGTATTATCTCAACTTCCCGATACGATGAACTCTGAATCACTGGATATAGCCACAGCATATACCTAATTTGTGTGACCACTCATGGTCTTACAGGTACCTGTCTTGACGTCCCATAGTCTCACCGTATTATCTCAACTTCCCGATACGATGAACTCTGAATCACTGGATATAGCCACAAATCATACATAACTAGTGTGACCACTCATGGTCTTACAGGTACCTGTCTTGACGTCCCATAGTCTCACCGTATTATCTCAACTTCCCGATACGATGAACTCTGAATCACTGGATATAGCCACAGCATATACCTAATTTGTGTGACCACTCATGGTCTTACAGGTACCTGTCTTGACGTCCCATAGTATCACCGTCTAATCTCCACTTCGAGATACGATGAACTCTGAATCACTGGATATAGCCACAGCATATACCTAATTTGTGTGACCACTCATGGTCTTACAGGTACCTGTCTTGACGTCCCATAGTCTCACCGTCTAATCTACACTTCCCGATACGATGAACTCTGAATCACTGGATATAGCCACAGCATATACCTAATTTGTGTGACCACTCATGGTCTTACAGGTACCTGTCTTGACGTCCCATAGTCTCACCGTCTAATCATGACTTCCCGAAACGATGAACTCTGAATCACTGGATATAGACACAGCATATACCTAATTTGTGTGACCACTCATGGTCTTACAGGTACCTGTCTTGACGTCCCATAGTATCACCGTCTAATCATAACTTCCCGATACGATGAACTCTGAATCACTGGATATAGCCACAGATCTTACATAATCTGTGTGACACCTCATGGTCTTACAGGTACCTGTCTTGACGTCCCATAGTCTCACCGTCTAATCATGACTTCCCGATACGATGAACTCTGAATCACTGGATATAGACACAGCATATACCTAATTTGTGTGACCACTCATGGTCTTACAGGTACCTGTCTTGACGTCCCATAGTCTCACCGTCTAATCATGACTTCCCGATACGATGAACTCTGAATCACTGGATATAGCCACAGCATATACCTAATTTGTGTGACCACTCATGGTCTTACAGGTACCTGTCTTGACGTCCCATAGTCTCACCGTCTAATCATGACTTCCCGAAACGATGAACTCTGAATCACTGGATATAGCCACAGCATATACCTAATTTGTGTGACCACTCATGGTCTTACAGGTACCTGTCTTGACGTCCCATAGTCTCACCGTATAATCTACACTTCCCGATACGATGAACTCTGAATCACTGGATATAGCCACAGCATATACCTAATTTGTGTGACCACTCATGGTCTTACAGGTACCTGTCTTGACGTCCCATAGTCTCACCGTCTAATCATAACTTCCCGATACGATGAACTCTGAATCACTGGATATAGCCACAGCATATACCTAATTTGTGTGACCACTCATGGTCTTACAGGTACCTGTCTTGACGTCCCATAGTCTCACCGTCATATCATGACTTCCCGAAACGATGAACTCTGAATCACTGGATATAACCACAGATCTTACATAATCTGTGTGACACCTCATGGTCTTACAGGTACCTGTCTTGACGTCCCATAGTCTCACCGTATTATCTCAACTTCCCGATACGATGAACTCTGAATCACTGGATATAGCCACAGCATATACATGACTAGTGTGACCACTCATGGTCTTACAGGTACCTGTCTTGACGTCCCATAGTCTCACCGTCATATCATGACTTCCCGAAACGATGAACTCTGAATCACTGGATATAGCCACAGATCTTACATAATCTGTGTGACACCTCATGGTCTTACAGGTACCTGTCTTGACGTCCCATAGTCTCACCGTATTATCTCAACTTCCCGATACGATGAACTCTGAATCACTGGATATAGCCACAGCATATACCTAATTTGTGACCACTCATGGTCTTACAGGTACCTGTCTTGACGTCCCATAGTATCACCGTCTAATCTCCACTTCGAGATACGATGAACTCTGAATCACTGGATATAGCCACAAATCATACATAATCTGTGTGACACCTCATGGTCTTACAGGTACCTGTCTTGACGTCCCATAGTCTCACCGTCTAATCATGACTTCCCGATACGATGAACTCTGAATCACTGGATATAGCCACAGATCTTACATAATCTTTGTGACACCTCATGGTCTTACAGGTACCTGTCTTGACGTCCCATAGTCTCACCGTCTAATCATGACTTCCCGAAACGATGAACTCTGAATCACTGGATATAGCCACAGATCTTACATAATCTGTGTGACACCTCATGGTCTTACAGGTACCTGTCTTGACGTCCCATAGTATCACCGTCTAATCATAACTTCCCGATACGATGAACTCTGAATCACTGGATATAGCCACAGATCTTACATAATCTGTGTGACACCTCATGGTCTTACAGGTACCTGTCTTGACGTCCCATAGTCTCACCGTATTATCTCAACTTCCCGATACGATGAACTCTGAATCACTGGATATAGCCACAGCATATACCTAATTTGTGTGACCACTCATGGTCTTACAGGTACCTGTCTTGACGTCCCATAGTCTCACCGTATTATCTCAACTTCCCGATACGATGAACTCTGAATCACTGGATATAGCCACAAATCATACATAACTAGTGTGACCACTCATGGTCTTACAGGTACCTGTCTTGACGTCCCATAGTCTCACCGTATTATCTCAACTTCCCGATACGATGAACTCTGAATCACTGGATATAGCCACAGCATATACCTAATTTGTGTGACCACTCATGGTCTTACAGGTACCTGTCTTGACGTCCCATAGTATCACCGTCTAATCTCCACTTCGAGATACGATGAACTCTGAATCACTGGATATAGCCACAAATCATACATAATCTGTGTGACACCTCATGGTCTTACAGGTACCTGTCTTGACGTCCCATAGTCTCACCGTATTATCTCAACTTCCCGATACGATGAACTCTGAATCACTGGATATAGCCACAGATCTTACATAATCTTTGTGACACCTCATGGTCTTACAGGTACCTGTCTTGACGTCCCATAGTCTCACCGTCTAATCATGACTTCCCGAAACGATGAACTCTGAATCACTGGATATAGCCACAGATCTTACATAATCTGTGTGACACCTCATGGTCTTACAGGTACCTGTCTTGACGTCCCATAGTATCACCGTCTAATCATAACTTCCCGATACGATGAACTCTGAATCACTGGATATAGCCACAGATCTTACATAATCTGTGTGACACCTCATGGTCTTACAGGTACCTGTCTTGACGTCCCATAGTCTCACCGTCTAATCATGACTTCCCGATACGATGAACTCTGAATCACTGGATATAGACACAGCATATACCTAATTTGTGTGACCACTCATGGTCTTACAGGTACCTGTCTTGACGTCCCATAGTCTCACCGTCTAATCATGACTTCCCGATACGATGAACTCTGAATCACTGGATATAGCCACAGCATATACCTAATTTGTGTGACCACTCATGGTCTTACAGGTACCTGTCTTGACGTCCCATAGTCTCACCGTCTAATCATGACTTCCCGATACGATGAACTCTGAATCACTGGATATAGCCACAGCATATACATGACTAGTGTGACCACTCATGGTCTTACAGGTACCTGTCTTGACGTCCCATAGTCTCACCGTCATATCAACACTTCCCGATACGATGAACTCTGAATCACTGGATATAGCCACAGATCTTACATAATCTGTGTGACCACTCATGGTCTTACAGGTACCTGTCTTGACGTCCCATAGTCTCACCGTCTAATCATGACTTCCCGAAACGATGAACTCTGAATCACTGGATATAGCCACAGATGATACATGACTAGTGTGACCACTCATGGTCTTACAGGTACCTGTCTTGACGTCCCATAGTCTCACCGTATAATCTACACTTCCCGATACGATGAACTCTGAATCACTGGATATAGCCACAGCATATACCTAATTTGTGTGACCACTCATGGTCTTACAGGTACCTGTCTTGACGTCCCATAGTATCACCGTCATATCAACACTTCCCGATACGATGAACTCTGAATCACTGGATATAGCCACAGATCTTACATAATCTGTGTGACCACTCATGGTCTTACAGGTACCTGTCTTGACGTCCCATAGTCTCACCGTCATATCATGACTTCCCGATACGATGAACTCTGAATCACTGGATATAGCCACAGATCTTACATAATCTGTGTGACACCTCATGGTCTTACAGGTACCTGTCTTGACGTCCCATAGTCTCACCGTCTAATCATAACTTCCCGATACGATGAACTCTGAATCACTGGATATAGCCACAGATGATACCTAATTTGTGTGACCACTCATGGTCTTACAGGTACCTGTCTTGACGTCCCATAGTCTCACCGTCTAATCATGACTTCCCGAAACGATGAACTCTGAATCACTGGATATAGCCACAGATGATACATGACTAGTGTGACCACTCATGGTCTTACAGGTACCTGTCTTGACGTCCCATAGTCTCACCGTATTATCTCAACTTCCCGATACGATGAACTCTGAATCACTGGATATAGCCACAGATCTTACATAATCTGTGTGACACCTCATGGTCTTACAGGTACCTGTCTTGACGTCCCATAGTATCACCGTCTAATCATAACTTCCCGATACGATGAACTCTGAATCACTGGATATAGCCACAGATCTTACATAATCTGTGTGACACCTCATGGTCTTACAGGTACCTGTCTTGACGTCCCATAGTCTCACCGTATTATCTCAACTTCCCGATACGATGAACTCTGAATCACTGGATATAGCCACAGCATATACCTAATTTGTGTGACCACTCATGGTCTTACAGGTACCTGTCTTGACGTCCCATAGTATCACCGTATTATCTCAACTTCCCGATACGATGAACTCTGAATCACTGGATATAGCCACAAATCATACATAACTAGTGTGACCACTCATGGTCTTACAGGTACCTGTCTTGACGTCCCATAGTCTCACCGTCTAATCTACACTTCCCGATACGATGAACTCTGAATCACTGGATATAGCCACAGCATATACCTAATTTGTGTGACCACTCATGGTCTTACAGGTACCTGTCTTGAAGTCCCATAGTCTCACCGTATAATCATGACTTCCCGATACGATGAACTCTAAATCACTGGATATAGCCACAGATCTTACATAATCTTTGTGACACCTCATGGTCTTACAGGTACCTGTCTTGACGTCCCATAGTCTCACCGTATTATCTCAACTTCCCGATACGATGAACTCTGAATCACTGGATATAGCCACAGCATATACCTAATTTGTGTGACCACTCATGGTCTTACAGGTACCTGTCTTGACGTCCCATAGTCTCACCGTCTAATCATGACTTCCCGATACGATGAACTCTGAATCACTGGATATAGCCACAGCATATACCTAATTTGTGTGACCACTCATGGTCTTACAGGTACCTGTCTTGACGTCCCATAGTCTCACCGTCTAATCATAACTTCCCGATACGATGAACTCTGAATCACTGGATATAGCCACAGCATATACCTAATTTGTGTGACCACTCATGGTCTTACAGGTACCTGTCTTGACGTCCCATAGTCTCACCGTCTAATCATGACTTCCCGATACGATGAACTCTGAATCACTGGATATAGCCACAGCATATACCTAATTTGTGTGACCACTCATGGTCTTACAGGTACCTGTCTTGACGTCCCATAGTCTCACCGTATTATCATAACTTCCCGATACGATGAACTCTGAATCACTGGATATAGCCACAGCATATACCTAATTTGTGTGACCACTCATGGTCTTACAGGTACCTGTCTTGACGTCCCATAGTCTCACCGTCATATCATGACTTCCCGAAACGATGAACTCTGAATCACTGGATATAGCCACAGCATATACATGACTAGTGTGACCACTCATGGTCTTACAGGTACCTGTCTTGACGTCCCATAGTCTCACCGTCATATCAACACTTCCCGATACGATGAACTCTGAATCACTGGATATAGCCACAGATCTTACATAATCTGTGTGACCACTCATGGTCTTACAGGTACCTGTCTTGACGTCCCATAGTCTCACCGTCTAATCATGACTTCCCGAAACGATGAACTCTGAATCACTGGATATAGCCACAGATGATACATGACTAGTGTGACCACTCATGGTCTTACAGGTACCTGTCTTGACGTCCCATAGTCTCACCGTATAATCTACACTTCCCGATACGATGAACTCTGAATCACTGGATATAGCCACAGCATATACCTAATTTGTGTGACCACTCATGGTCTTACAGGTACCTGTCTTGACGTCCCATAGTCTCACCGTCTAATCTACACTTCCCGATACGATGAACTCTGAATCACTGGATATAGCCACAGCATATACCTAATTTGTGTGACCACTCATGGTCTTACAGGTACCTGTCTTGACGTCCCATAGTCTCACCGTATAATCATAACTTCCCGATACGATGAACTCTGAATCACTGGATATAGCCACAGCATATACCTAATTTGTGTGACCACTCATGGTCTTACAGGTACCTGTCTTGACGTCCCATAGTCTCACCGTCTAATCATGACTTCCCGATACGATGAACTCTGAATCACTGGATATAGCCACAGCATATACCTAATTTGTGTGACCACTCATGGTCTTACAGGTACCTGTCTTGACGTCCCATAGTCTCACCGTCTAATCATGACTTCCCGATACGATGAACTCTGAATCACTGGATATAGCCACAGCATATACCTAATTTGTGTGACCACTCATGGTCTTACAGGTACCTGTCTTGACGTCCCATAGTCTCACCGTATAATCTACACTTCCCGATACGATGAACTCTGAATCACTGGATATAGCCACAGCATATACCTAATTTGTGTGACCACTCATGGTCTTACAGGTACCTGTCTTGACGTCCCATAGTCTCACCGTCTAATCTACGCTTCCCGATACGATGAACTCTGAATCACTGGATATAGCCACAGCATATACCTAATTTGTGTGACCACTCATGGTCTTACAGGTACCTGTCTTGACGTCCCATAGTCTCACCGTATAATCATAACTTCCCGATACGATGAACTCTGAATCACTGGATATAGCCACAGATGATACCTAATTTGTGTGACCACTCATGGTCTTACAGGTACCTGTCTTGACGTCCCATAGTCTCACCGTCTAATCATGACTTCCCGATACGATGAACTCTGAATCACTGGATATAGCCACAGCATATACCTAATTTGTGTGACCACTCATGGTCTTACAGGTACCTGTCTTGACGTCCCATAGTCTCACCGTATAATCTACACTTCCCGATACGATGAACTCTGAATCACTGGATATAGCCACAGCATATACCTAATTTGTGTGACCACTCATGGTCTTACAGGTACCTGTCTTGACGTCCCATAGTCTCACCGTCTAATCTACACTTCCCGATACGATGAACTCTGAATCACTGGATATAGCCACAGCATATACCTAATTTGTGTGACCACTCATGGTCTTACAGGTACCTGTCTTGACGTCCCATAGTCTCACCGTATAATCATAACTTCCCGATACGATGAACTCTGAATCACTGGATATAGCCACAGCATATACCTAATTTGTGTGACCACTCATGGTCTTACAGGTACCTGTCTTGACGTCCCATAGTCTCACCGTCTAATCATGACTTCCCGATACGATGAACTCTGAATCACTGGATATAGCCAAGATCGAGCAGCCTTCGATTCTCTGTGGCTATATCCAGTGATTCAGAGTTCATCGTATCGGGAAGTCATGATTAGACGGTGAGACTATGGGACGTCAAGACAGGTACCTGTAAGACCATGAGTGGTCACACAAATTAGGTATATGCTGTGGCTATATCCAGTGATTCAGAGTTCATCGTATCGGGAAGTTATGATTATACGGTGAGACTATGGGACGTCAAGACAGGTACCTGTAAGACCATGAGTGGTCACACAAATTAGGTATATGCTGTGGCTATATCCAGTGATTCAGAGTTCATCGTATCGGGAAGTGTAGATTAGACGGTGAGACTATGGGACGTCAAGACAGGTACCTGTAAGACCATGAGTGGTCACACAAATTAGGTATATGCTGTGGCTATATCCAGTGATTCAGAGTTCATCGTATCGGGAAGTGTAGATTATACGGTGAGACTATGGGACGTCAAGACAGGTACCTGTAAGACCATGAGTGGTCACACAAATTAGGTATATGCTGTGGCTATATCCAGTGATTCAGAGTTCATCGTATCGGGAAGTCATGATTAGACGGTGAGACTATGGGACGTCAAGACAGGTACCTGTAAGACCATGAGTGGTCACACAAATTAGGTATCATCTGTGGCTATATCCAGTGATTCAGAGTTCATCGTATCGGGAAGTTATGATTATACGGTGAGACTATGGGACGTCAAGACAGGTACCTGTAAGACCATGAGTGGTCACACAAATTAGGTATATGCTGTGGCTATATCCAGTGATTCAGAGTTCATCGTATCGGGAAGCGTAGATTAGACGGTGAGACTATGGGACGTCAAGACAGGTACCTGTAAGACCATGAGTGGTCACACAAATTAGGTATATGCTGTGGCTATATCCAGTGATTCAGAGTTCATCGTATCGGGAAGTGTAGATTATACGGTGAGACTATGGGACGTCAAGACAGGTACCTGTAAGACCATGAGTGGTCACACAAATTAGGTATATGCTGTGGCTATATCCAGTGATTCAGAGTTCATCGTATCGGGAAGTCATGATTAGACGGTGAGACTATGGGACGTCAAGACAGGTACCTGTAAGACCATGAGTGGTCACACAAATTAGGTATATGCTGTGGCTATATCCAGTGATTCAGAGTTCATCGTATCGGGAAGTCATGATTAGACGGTGAGACTATGGGACGTCAAGACAGGTACCTGTAAGACCATGAGTGGTCACACAAATTAGGTATATGCTGTGGCTATATCCAGTGATTCAGAGTTCATCGTATCGGGAAGTTATGATTATACGGTGAGACTATGGGACGTCAAGACAGGTACCTGTAAGACCATGAGTGGTCACACAAATTAGGTATATGCTGTGGCTATATCCAGTGATTCAGAGTTCATCGTATCGGGAAGTGTAGATTAGACGGTGAGACTATGGGACGTCAAGACAGGTACCTGTAAGACCATGAGTGGTCACACAAATTAGGTATATGCTGTGGCTATATCCAGTGATTCAGAGTTCATCGTATCGGGAAGTGTAGATTATACGGTGAGACTATGGGACGTCAAGACAGGTACCTGTAAGACCATGAGTGGTCACACTAGTCATGTATCATCTGTGGCTATATCCAGTGATTCAGAGTTCATCGTTTCGGGAAGTCATGATTAGACGGTGAGACTATGGGACGTCAAGACAGGTACCTGTAAGACCATGAGTGGTCACACAGATTATGTAAGATCTGTGGCTATATCCAGTGATTCAGAGTTCATCGTATCGGGAAGTGTTGATATGACGGTGAGACTATGGGACGTCAAGACAGGTACCTGTAAGACCATGAGTGGTCACACTAGTCATGTATATGCTGTGGCTATATCCAGTGATTCAGAGTTCATCGTTTCGGGAAGTCATGATATGACGGTGAGACTATGGGACGTCAAGACAGGTACCTGTAAGACCATGAGTGGTCACACAAATTAGGTATATGCTGTGGCTATATCCAGTGATTCAGAGTTCATCGTATCGGGAAGTTATGATAATACGGTGAGACTATGGGACGTCAAGACAGGTACCTGTAAGACCATGAGTGGTCACACAAATTAGGTATATGCTGTGGCTATATCCAGTGATTCAGAGTTCATCGTATCGGGAAGTCATGATTAGACGGTGAGACTATGGGACGTCAAGACAGGTACCTGTAAGACCATGAGTGGTCACACAAATTAGGTATATGCTGTGGCTATATCCAGTGATTCAGAGTTCATCGTATCGGGAAGTTATGATTAGACGGTGAGACTATGGGACGTCAAGACAGGTACCTGTAAGACCATGAGTGGTCACACAAATTAGGTATATGCTGTGGCTATATCCAGTGATTCAGAGTTCATCGTATCGGGAAGTCATGATTAGACGGTGAGACTATGGGACGTCAAGACAGGTACCTGTAAGACCATGAGTGGTCACACAAATTAGGTATATGCTGTGGCTATATCCAGTGATTCAGAGTTCATCGTATCGGGAAGTTGAGATAATACGGTGAGACTATGGGACGTCAAGACAGGTACCTGTAAGACCATGAGGTGTCACAAAGATTATGTAAGATCTGTGGCTATATCCAGTGATTTAGAGTTCATCGTATCGGGAAGTCATGATTATACGGTGAGACTATGGGACTTCAAGACAGGTACCTGTAAGACCATGAGTGGTCACACAAATTAGGTATATGCTGTGGCTATATCCAGTGATTCAGAGTTCATCGTATCGGGAAGTGTAGATTAGACGGTGAGACTATGGGACGTCAAGACAGGTACCTGTAAGACCATGAGTGGTCACACTAGTTATGTATGATTTGTGGCTATATCCAGTGATTCAGAGTTCATCGTATCGGGAAGTTGAGATAATACGGTGATACTATGGGACGTCAAGACAGGTACCTGTAAGACCATGAGTGGTCACACAAATTAGGTATATGCTGTGGCTATATCCAGTGATTCAGAGTTCATCGTATCGGGAAGTTGAGATAATACGGTGAGACTATGGGACGTCAAGACAGGTACCTGTAAGACCATGAGGTGTCACACAGATTATGTAAGATCTGTGGCTATATCCAGTGATTCAGAGTTCATCGTATCGGGAAGTTATGATTAGACGGTGATACTATGGGACGTCAAGACAGGTACCTGTAAGACCATGAGGTGTCACACAGATTATGTAAGATCTGTGGCTATATCCAGTGATTCAGAGTTCATCGTATCGGGAAGTTGAGATAATACGGTGAGACTATGGGACGTCAAGACAGGTACCTGTAAGACCATGAGTGGTCACACTAGTCATGTATCATCTGTGGCTATATCCAGTGATTCAGAGTTCATCGTTTCGGGAAGTCATGATTAGACGGTGAGACTATGGGACGTCAAGACAGGTACCTGTAAGACCATGAGTGGTCACACAAATTAGGTATCATCTGTGGCTATATCCAGTGATTCAGAGTTCATCGTATCGGGAAGTTATGATTAGACGGTGAGACTATGGGACGTCAAGACAGGTACCTGTAAGACCATGAGGTGTCACACAGATTATGTAAGATCTGTGGCTATATCCAGTGATTCAGAGTTCATCGTATCGGGAAGTCATGATATGACGGTGAGACTATGGGACGTCAAGACAGGTACCTGTAAGACCATGAGTGGTCACACAGATTATGTAAGATCTGTGGCTATATCCAGTGATTCAGAGTTCATCGTATCGGGAAGTGTTGATATGACGGTGATACTATGGGACGTCAAGACAGGTACCTGTAAGACCATGAGTGGTCACACAAATTAGGTATATGCTGTGGCTATATCCAGTGATTCAGAGTTCATCGTATCGGGAAGTGTAGATTATACGGTGAGACTATGGGACGTCAAGACAGGTACCTGTAAGACCATGAGTGGTCACACTAGTCATGTATCATCTGTGGCTATATCCAGTGATTCAGAGTTCATCGTTTCGGGAAGTCATGATTAGACGGTGAGACTATGGGACGTCAAGACAGGTACCTGTAAGACCATGAGTGGTCACACAGATTATGTAAGATCTGTGGCTATATCCAGTGATTCAGAGTTCATCGTATCGGGAAGTGTTGATATGACGGTGAGACTATGGGACGTCAAGACAGGTACCTGTAAGACCATGAGTGGTCACACTAGTCATGTATATGCTGTGGCTATATCCAGTGATTCAGAGTTCATCGTATCGGGAAGTCATGATTAGACGGTGAGACTATGGGACGTCAAGACAGGTACCTGTAAGACCATGAGTGGTCACACAAATTAGGTATATGCTGTGGCTATATCCAGTGATTCAGAGTTCATCGTATCGGGAAGTCATGATTAGACGGTGAGACTATGGGACGTCAAGACAGGTACCTGTAAGACCATGAGTGGTCACACAAATTAGGTATATGCTGTGTCTATATCCAGTGATTCAGAGTTCATCGTATCGGGAAGTCATGATTAGACGGTGAGACTATGGGACGTCAAGACAGGTACCTGTAAGACCATGAGGTGTCACACAGATTATGTAAGATCTGTGGCTATATCCAGTGATTCAGAGTTCATCGTATCGGGAAGTTATGATTAGACGGTGATACTATGGGACGTCAAGACAGGTACCTGTAAGACCATGAGGTGTCACACAGATTATGTAAGATCTGTGGCTATATCCAGTGATTCAGAGTTCATCGTTTCGGGAAGTCATGATTAGACGGTGAGACTATGGGACGTCAAGACAGGTACCTGTAAGACCATGAGGTGTCACAAAGATTATGTAAGATCTGTGGCTATATCCAGTGATTCAGAGTTCATCGTATCGGGAAGTTGAGATAATACGGTGAGACTATGGGACGTCAAGACAGGTACCTGTAAGACCATGAGGTGTCACACAGATTATGTATGATTTGTGGCTATATCCAGTGATTCAGAGTTCATCGTATCTCGAAGTGGAGATTAGACGGTGATACTATGGGACGTCAAGACAGGTACCTGTAAGACCATGAGTGGTCACACAAATTAGGTATATGCTGTGGCTATATCCAGTGATTCAGAGTTCATCGTATCGGGAAGTTGAGATAATACGGTGAGACTATGGGACGTCAAGACAGGTACCTGTAAGACCATGAGTGGTCACACTAGTTATGTATGATTTGTGGCTATATCCAGTGATTCAGAGTTCATCGTATCGGGAAGTTGAGATAATACGGTGAGACTATGGGACGTCAAGACAGGTACCTGTAAGACCATGAGTGGTCACACAAATTAGGTATATGCTGTGGCTATATCCAGTGATTCAGAGTTCATCGTATCGGGAAGTTGAGATAATACGGTGAGACTATGGGACGTCAAGACAGGTACCTGTAAGACCATGAGGTGTCACACAGATTATGTAAGATCTGTGGCTATATCCAGTGATTCAGAGTTCATCGTATCGGGAAGTTATGATTAGACGGTGATACTATGGGACGTCAAGACAGGTACCTGTAAGACCATGAGGTGTCACACAGATTATGTAAGATCTGTGGCTATATCCAGTGATTCAGAGTTCATCGTTTCGGGAAGTCATGATTAGACGGTGAGACTATGGGACGTCAAGACAGGTACCTGTAAGACCATGAGGTGTCACAAAGATTATGTAAGATCTGTGGCTATATCCAGTGATTCAGAGTTCATCGTATCGGGAAGTCATGATTAGACGGTGAGACTATGGGACGTCAAGACAGGTACCTGTAAGACCATGAGGTGTCACACAGATTATGTATGATTTGTGGCTATATCCAGTGATTCAGAGTTCATCGTATCTCGAAGTGGAGATTAGACGGTGATACTATGGGACGTCAAGACAGGTACCTGTAAGACCATGAGTGGTCACAAATTAGGTATATGCTGTGGCTATATCCAGTGATTCAGAGTTCATCGTATCGGGAAGTTGAGATAATACGGTGAGACTATGGGACGTCAAGACAGGTACCTGTAAGACCATGAGGTGTCACACAGATTATGTAAGATCTGTGGCTATATCCAGTGATTCAGAGTTCATCGTTTCGGGAAGTCATGATATGACGGTGAGACTATGGGACGTCAAGACAGGTACCTGTAAGACCATGAGTGGTCACACTAGTCATGTATATGCTGTGGCTATATCCAGTGATTCAGAGTTCATCGTATCGGGAAGTTGAGATAATACGGTGAGACTATGGGACGTCAAGACAGGTACCTGTAAGACCATGAGGTGTCACACAGATTATGTAAGATCTGTGGTTATATCCAGTGATTCAGAGTTCATCGTTTCGGGAAGTCATGATATGACGGTGAGACTATGGGACGTCAAGACAGGTACCTGTAAGACCATGAGTGGTCACACAAATTAGGTATATGCTGTGGCTATATCCAGTGATTCAGAGTTCATCGTATCGGGAAGTTATGATTAGACGGTGAGACTATGGGACGTCAAGACAGGTACCTGTAAGACCATGAGTGGTCACACAAATTAGGTATATGCTGTGGCTATATCCAGTGATTCAGAGTTCATCGTATCGGGAAGTGTAGATTATACGGTGAGACTATGGGACGTCAAGACAGGTACCTGTAAGACCATGAGTGGTCACACAAATTAGGTATATGCTGTGGCTATATCCAGTGATTCAGAGTTCATCGTTTCGGGAAGTCATGATTAGACGGTGAGACTATGGGACGTCAAGACAGGTACCTGTAAGACCATGAGTGGTCACACAAATTAGGTATATGCTGTGGCTATATCCAGTGATTCAGAGTTCATCGTATCGGGAAGTCATGATTAGACGGTGAGACTATGGGACGTCAAGACAGGTACCTGTAAGACCATGAGTGGTCACACAAATTAGGTATATGCTGTGTCTATATCCAGTGATTCAGAGTTCATCGTATCGGGAAGTCATGATTAGACGGTGAGACTATGGGACGTCAAGACAGGTACCTGTAAGACCATGAGGTGTCACACAGATTATGTAAGATCTGTGGCTATATCCAGTGATTCAGAGTTCATCGTATCGGGAAGTTATGATTAGACGGTGATACTATGGGACGTCAAGACAGGTACCTGTAAGACCATGAGTGGTCACACAAATTAGGTATATGCTGTGTCTATATCCAGTGATTCAGAGTTCATCGTTTCGGGAAGTCATGATTAGACGGTGAGACTATGGGACGTCAAGACAGGTACCTGTAAGACCATGAGTGGTCACACAAATTAGGTATATGCTGTGGCTATATCCAGTGATTCAGAGTTCATCGTATCGGGAAGTGTAGATTAGACGGTGAGACTATGGGACGTCAAGACAGGTACCTGTAAGACCATGAGTGGTCACACAAATTAGGTATATGCTGTGGCTATATCCAGTGATTCAGAGTTCATCGTATCTCGAAGTGGAGATTAGACGGTGATACTATGGGACGTCAAGACAGGTACCTGTAAGACCATGAGTGGTCACACAAATTAGGTATATGCTGTGGCTATATCCAGTGATTCAGAGTTCATCGTATCGGGAAGTTGAGATAATACGGTGAGACTATGGGACGTCAAGACAGGTACCTGTAAGACCATGAGTGGTCACACTAGTTATGTATGATTTGTGGCTATATCCAGTGATTCAGAGTTCATCGTATCGGGAAGTTGAGATAATACGGTGAGACTATGGGACGTCAAGACAGGTACCTGTAAGACCATGAGTGGTCACACAAATTAGGTATATGCTGTGGCTATATCCAGTGATTCAGAGTTCATCGTATCGGGAAGTTGAGATAATACGGTGAGACTATGGGACGTTCCAAGACAGGTACCTGTAAGACCATGAGGTGTCACACAGATTATGTAAGATCTGTGGCTATATCCAGTGATTCAGAGTTCATCGTATCGGGAAGTTATGATTAGACGGTGATACTATGGGACGTCAAGACAGGTACCTGTAAGACCATGAGGTGTCACACAGATTATGTAAGATCTGTGGCTATATCCAGTGATTCAGAGTTCATCGTTTCGGGAAGTCATGATTAGACGGTGAGACTATGGGACGTCAAGACAGGTACCTGTAAGACCATGAGGTGTCACAAAGATTATGTAAGATCTGTGGCTATATCCAGTGATTCAGAGTTCATCGTATCGGGAAGTCATGATTAGACGGTGAGACTATGGGACGTCAAGACAGGTACCTGTAAGACCATGAGGTGTCACACAGATTATGTATGATTTGTGGCTATATCCAGTGATTCAGAGTTCATCGTATCTCGAAGTGGAGATTAGACGGTGATACTATGGGACGTCAAGACAGGTACCTGTAAGACCATGAGTGGTCACACAAATTAGGTATATGCTGTGGCTATATCCAGTGATTCAGAGTTCATCGTATCGGGAAGTTGAGATAATACGGTGAGACTATGGGACGTCAAGACAGGTACCTGTAAGACCATGAGGTGTCACACAGATTATGTAAGATCTGTGGCTATATCCAGTGATTCAGAGTTCATCGTTTCGGGAAGTCATGATATGACGGTGAGACTATGGACGTCAAGACAGGTACCTGTAAGACCATGAGTGGTCACACTAGTCATGTATATGCTGTGGCTATATCCAGTGATTCAGAGTTCATCGTATCGGGAAGTTGAGATAATACGGTGAGACTATGGGACGTCAAGACAGGTACCTGTAAGACCATGAGGTGTCACACAGATTATGTAAGATCTGTGGTTATATCCAGTGATTCAGAGTTCATCGTATCGGGAAGTCATGATATGACGGTGAGACTATGGGACGTCAAGACAGGTACCTGTAAGACCATGAGGTGTCACACAAATTAGGTATATGCTGTGGCTATATCCAGTGATTTAGAGTTCATCGTATCGGGAAGTCATGATTAGACGGTGAGACTATGGGACGTCAAGACAGGTACCTGTAAGACCATGAGTGGTCACACAAATTAGGTATATGCTGTGGCTATATCCAGTGATTCAGAGTTCATCGTATCGGGAAGTTATGATTATACGGTGAGACT
>CAMPDV010002380.1:0-64824 GCA_946699065.1 Loxodes magnus
GAAGAAGTAAAGTAAGAAAAGAAGATAGAGTTTCAGTTTTAAGGAGTATGCTTTGAGAAGTAATAAGTATTTAGAAAAGTGAAGAAGTAAAGTAAGAAAAGAAGATAGAGTTTAAGTTTTAAGGAGTATGCTTTGAGAAGTAATAAGTATTTAGAAAAGTGAAGAAGTAAAGTAAGAAAAGAAGATAGAGTTTCAGTTTTAAGGAGTATGCTTTGAGAAGTAATAAGTATTTAGAAAAGTGAAGAAGTAAAGTAAGAAAAGAAGATAGAGTTTCAGTTTTAAGGAGTATGCTTTGAGAAGTAATAAGTATTTAGAAAAGTGAAGAAGTAAAGTAAGAAAAGAAGATAGAGTTTAAGTTTTAAGGAGTATGCTTTGAGAAGTAATAAGTATTTAGAAAAGTGAAGAAGTAAAGTAAGAAAAGAAGATAGAGTTTCAGTTTTAAGGAGTATGCTTTGAGAAGTAATAAGTATTTAGAAAAGTGAAGAAGTAAAGTAAGAAAAGAAGATAGAGTTTCAGTTTTAAGGAGTATGCTTTGAAAAGTAATAAGTATTTAGAAAAGTGAAGAAGTAAAGTAAGAAAAGAAGATAGAGTTTCAGTTTTAAGTAGTATGCTTTGAGAAATATTAAGTATTTAGAAAAGTGAAGAAGTAAAGTAAGAAAAGAAGATAGAGTTTCAGTTTTAAGGAGTATGCTTTGAGAAGTAATAAGTATTTAGAAAAGTGAAGAAGTAAAGTAAGAAAAGAAGATAGAGTTTCAGTTTTAAGGAGTATGCTTTGAGAAGTAATAAGTATTTAGAAAAGTGAAGAAGTAAAGTAAGAAAAGAAGATAGAGTTTCAGTTTTAAGGAGTATGCTTTGAGAAGTAATAAGTATTTAGAAAAGTGAAGAAGTAAAGTAAGAAAAGAAGATAGAGTTTCAGTTTTAAGGAGTATGCTTAGAGAAGTAATAAGTATTTAGAAAAGTGAAGAAGTAAAGTAAGAAAAGAAGATAGAGTTTCAGTTTAAAGGAGTATGCTTTGAGAAGTAATAAGTATTTAGAAAAGTGAAGAAGTAAAGTAAGAAAAAAAGATAGAGTTTCAGTTTTAAGGAGTATGATTTGAGAAGTAATAAGTGATTAGAAAAGTGAAGAAGTAAAGTAAGAAAAAAAGATAGAGTTTCAGTTTTAAGGAGTATGATTTGAGAAGTAATAAGTGATTAGAAAAGTGAAGAAGTAAAGTAAGAAAAGAAGATTGAATTTCAGTTTTAAGTAGTATGCTTTGAGAAATATTAAGTATTTAGAAAAGTGAAGAAGTAAAGTAAGAAAAGAAGATAGAGTTTCAGTTTTAAGGAGTATGCTTTGAGAAGTAATAAGTATTTAGAAAAGTGAAGAAGTAAAGTAAGAAAAAAAGATAGAGTTTCAGTTTTAAGGAGTATGCTTTGAGAAGTAATAAGTATTTAGAAAAGTGAAGAAGTAAAGTAAGAAAAGAAGATAGAGTTTCAGTTTTAAGGAGTATGCTTTGAGAAGTAATAAGTATTTAGAAAAGTGAAGAAGTAAAGTAAGAAAAAAAGATAGAGTTTAAGTTTTAAGGAGTATGCTTTGAGAAGTAATAAGTATTTAGAAAAGTGAAGAAGTAAAGTAAGAAAAGAAGAAAGAATTTCAGTTTTAGGGAGTAAGCTTTGAGAATTAATTAGTATTTAGAAAAGTGAAGAAGTAAAGTAAGAAAAGAAGAAAGAATTTTAAGATTAAGGAGTATGCTTTGAGAAGTAATAAGTATTTGTAAAATTGAAGAAGTAAAGTAAGAAAAGAAGAAAGAATTTCAGTTTTAAGGAGTATGCTTTGAGAAGTAATAAGTATTTGTAAAAGTGAAGAAGTAAAGTAAGAAAAGAAGAAAGAATTTCAGTTTTAAGGAGTATGTTTTGAGAAGTAATAAGTATTTGTAAAAGTGAAGAAGTAAAGTAAGAAAAGAAGAAAGAATTTCTGTTTTAAGGAGTAAGCTTTGAGAATTAATTAGTATTTAGAAAGTAAAGAAGTAAAGTAAGAAAAGAAGATAGAATTTCAGTTTTAAGGAGTATGCTTTGAGAAGTAATAAGTATTTAGAAAAGTGAAGAAGTAAAGTAAGAAAAGAAGATAGAGTTTCAGTTTTAAGGAGTATGCTTTGAGAAGTAATAAGTATTTAGAAAAGTGAAGAAGTAAAGTAAGAAAAGAAGATAGAGTTTCAGTTTTAAGTAGTATGCTTTGAGAAATATTAAGTATTTAGAAAAGTGAAGAAGTAAAGTAAGAAAAAAAGATAGAGTTTCAGTTTTAAGGAGTATGCTTTGAGAAGTAATAAGTATTTAGAAAAGTGAAGAAGTAAAGTAAGAAAAGAAGATAGAGTTTCAGTTTTAAGGAGTATGCTTTGAGAAGTAATAAGTATTTAGAAAAGTGAAGAAGTAAAGTAAGAAAAGAAGATAGAGTTTCAGTTTTAAGGAGTATGCTTTGAGAAGTAATAAGTATTTAGAAAAGTGAAGAAGTAAAGTAAGAAAAGAAGATAGAATTTCAGTTTTAAGGAGTATGCTTTGAGAAGTAATAAGTATTTAGAAAAGTGAAGAAGTAAAGAAGTAAAGTAAGAAAAGAAGATAGAGTTTCAGTTTTAAGGAGTATGCTTTGAGAAGTAATAAGTATTTAGAAAAGTGAAGAAGTAAAGTAAGAAAAGAAGATAGAGTTTCAGTTTTAAGGAGTATGCTTTGAGAAGTAATAAGTATTTAGAAAAGTGAAGAAGTAAAGAAGTAAAGTAAGAAAAGAAGATAGAGTTTCAGTTTTAAGGAGTATGCTTTGAGAAGTAATAAGTGATTAGAAAAGTGAAGAAGTAAAGTAAGAAAAGAAGATAGAGTTTCAGTTTTAAGGAGTATGCTTTGAGAAGTAATAAGTGTTTAGAAAAGTGAAGAAGTAAAGTAAGAAAAGAAGATAGAGTTTCAGTTTTAAGGAGTATGATTTGAGAAGTAATAAGTATTTGGAAAAGTGAAGAAGTAAAGAAGTAAAGTAAGAAAAGAAGATAGAGTTTCAGTTTTAAGGAGTATGCTTTGAGAAGTAATAAGTATTTAGAAAAGTGAAGAAGTAAAGTAAGAAAAGAAGATAGAGTTTCAGTTTTAAGGAGTATGCTTTGAGAAGTAATAAGTATTTAGAAAAGTGAAGAAGTAAAGTAAGAAAAGAAGATAGAGTTTCAGTTTTAAGGAGTATGCTTTGAGAAGTAATAAGTATTTAGAAAAGTGAAGAAGTAAAGTAAGAAAAGAAGATAGAGTTTCAGTTTTAAGGAGTATGCTTTGAGAAGTAATAAGTATTTAGAAAAGTGAAGAAGTAAAGTAAGAAAAGAAGATAGAGTTTCAGTTTTAAGGAGTATGCTTTGAGAGTAATAAGTATTTAGAAAAGTGAAGAAGTAAAGTAAGAAAAAAAGATAGAGTTTCAGTTTTAAGGAGTATGATTTGAGAAGTAATAAGTATTTAGAAAAGTGAAGAAGTAAAGTAAGAAAAGAAGATAGAGTTTCAGTTTTAAGGAGTATGCTTTGAGAAGTAATAAGTATTTAGAAAAGTGAAGAAGTAAAGTAAGAAAAGAAGATAGAGTTTCAGTTTTAAGGAGTATGCTTTGAGAAGTAATAAGTATTTAGAAAAGTGAAGAAGTAAAGTAAGAAAAGAAGATAGAGTTTCAGTTTTAAGGAGTATGCTTTGAGAAGTAATAAGTATTTAGAAAAGTGAAGAAGTAAAGTAAGAAAAAAAGATAGAGTTTCAGTTTTAAGGAGTATGCTTTGAGAAGTAATAAGTATTTAGAAAAGTGAAGAAGTAAAGTAAGAAAAGAAGATAGAGTTTCAGTTTTAAGGAGTATGCTTTGAGAAGTAATAAGTATTTAGAAAAGTGAAGAAGTAAAGTAAGAAAAAAAGATAGAGTTTAAGTTTTAAGGAGTATGCTTTGAGAAGTAATAAGTATTTAGAAAAGTGAAGAAGTAAAGTAAGAAAAGAAGATAGAGTTTCAGTTTTAAGGAGTATGCTTTGAGAAGTAATAAGTATTTAGAAAAGTGAAGAAGTAAAGTAAGAAAAGAAGATAGAGTTTCAGTTTTAAGGAGTATGCTTTGAGAAGTAATAAGTATTTAGAAAAGTGAAGAAGTAAAGTAAGAAAAAAAGATAGAGTTTAAGTTTTAAGGAGTATGCTTTGAGAAGTAATAAGTATTTAGAAAAGTGAAGAAGTAAAGTAAGAAAAAAAGATAGAGTTTCAGTTTTAAGGAGTATGCTTTGAGAAGTAATAAGTATTTAGAAAAGTGAAGAAGTAAAGTAAGAAAAGAAGATAGAGTTTCAGTTTTAAGGAGTATGCTTTGAGAAGTAATAAGTATTTAGAAAAGTGAAGAAGTAAAGTAAGAAAAAAAGATAGAGTTTAAGTTTTAAGGAGTATGCTTTGAGAAGTAATAAGTATTTAGAAAAGTGAAGAAGTAAAGTAAGAAAAGAAGATAGAGTTTAAGTTTTAAGGAGTATGCTTTGAGAAGTAATAAGTATTTAGAAAAGTGAAGAAGTAAAGTAAGAAAAAAAGATAGAGTTTCAGTTTTAAGGAGTATGATTTGAGAAGTAATAAGTATTTAGAAAAGTGAAGAAGTAAAGTAAGAAAAGAAGATAGAGTTTCAGTTTTAAGGAGTATGCTTTGAGAAGTAATAAGTATTTAGAAAAGTGAAGAAGTAAAGTAAGAAAAGAAGATAGAGTTTCAGTTTTAAGTAGTATGCTTTGAGAAATATTAAGTATTTAGAAAAGTGAAGAAGTAAAGTAAGAAAAGAAGATAGAGTTTCAGTTTTAAGGAGTATGCTTTGAGAAGTAATAAGTATTTAGAAAAGTGAAGAAGTAAAGTAAGAAAAAAAGATAGAGTTTCAGTTTTAAGGAGTATGATTTGAGAAGTAATAAGTGATTAGAAAAGTGAAGAAGTAAAGTAAGAAAAGAAGATAGAGTTTCAGTTTTAAGGAGTATGCTTTGAGAAGTAATAAGTATTTAGAAAAGTGAAGAAGTAAAGTAAGAAAAAAAGATAGAGTTTAAGTTTTAAGGAGTATGATTTGAGAAGTAATAAGTATTTAGAAAAGTGAAGAAGTAAAGTAAATAAAAAAAGATAGAGTTTAAGTTTTAAGGAGTATGCTTTGAGAAGTAATAAGTATTTAGAAAAGTGAAGAAGTAAAGTAAGAAAAGAAGATAGAGTTTCAGTTTTAAGGAGTATGCTTAGAGAAGTAATAAGTATTTAGAAAAGTGAAGAAGTAAAGTAAGAAAAGAAGATAGAGTTTCAGTTTAAAGGAGTATGCTTTGAGAAGTAATAAGTATTTAGAAAAGTGAAGAAGTAAAGTAAGAAAAAAAGATAGAGTTTCAGTTTTAAGGAGTATGATTTGAGAAGTAATAAGTGATTAGAAAAGTGAAGAAGTAAAGTAAGAAAAAAAGATAGAGTTTCAGTTTTAAGGAGTATGATTTGAGAAGTAATAAGTGATTAGAAAAGTGAAGAAGTAAAGTAAGAAAAGAAGATTGAATTTCAGTTTTAAGTAGTATGCTTTGAGAAATATTAAGTATTTAGAAAAGTGAAGAAGTAAAGTAAGAAAAGAAGATAGAGTTTCAGTTTTAAGGAGTATGCTTTGAGAAGTAATAAGTATTTAGAAAAGTGAAGAAGTAAAGTAAGAAAAAAAGATAGAGTTTCAGTTTTAAGGAGTATGCTTTGAGAAGTAATAAGTATTTAGAAAAGTGAAGAAGTAAAGTAAGAAAAGAAGATAGAGTTTCAGTTTTAAGGAGTATGCTTTGAGAAGTAATAAGTATTTAGAAAAGTGAAGAAGTAAAGTAAGAAAAAAAGATAGAGTTTAAGTTTTAAGGAGTATGCTTTGAGAAGTAATAAGTATTTAGAAAAGTGAAGAAGTAAAGTAAGAAAAGAAGAAAGAATTTCAGTTTTAGGGAGTAAGCTTTGAGAATTAATTAGTATTTAGAAAAGTGAAGAAGTAAAGTAAGAAAAGAAGAAAGAATTTTAAGATTAAGGAGTATGCTTTGAGAAGTAATAAGTATTTGTAAAATTGAAGAAGTAAAGTAAGAAAAGAAGAAAGAATTTCAGTTTTAAGGAGTATGCTTTGAGAAGTAATAAGTATTTGTAAAAGTGAAGAAGTAAAGTAAGAAAAGAAGAAAGAATTTCAGTTTTAAGGAGTATGTTTTGAGAAGTAATAAGTATTTGTAAAAGTGAAGAAGTAAAGTAAGAAAAGAAGAAAGAATTTCTGTTTTAAGGAGTAAGCTTTGAGAATTAATTAGTATTTAGAAAGTAAAGAAGTAAAGTAAGAAAAGAAGATAGAATTTCAGTTTTAAGGAGTATGCTTTGAGAAGTAATAAGTATTTAGAAAAGTGAAGAAGTAAAGTAAGAAAAGAAGATAGAGTTTCAGTTTTAAGGAGTATGCTTTGAGAAGTAATAAGTATTTAGAAAAGTGAAGAAGTAAAGTAAGAAAAGAAGATAGAGTTTCAGTTTTAAGTAGTATGCTTTGAGAAATATTAAGTATTTAGAAAAGTGAAGAAGTAAAGTAAGAAAAAAAGATAGAGTTTCAGTTTTAAGGAGTATGCTTTGAGAAGTAATAAGTATTTAGAAAAGTGAAGAAGTAAAGTAAGAAAAGAAGATAGAGTTTCAGTTTTAAGGAGTATGCTTTGAGAAGTAATAAGTATTTAGAAAAGTGAAGAAGTAAAGTAAGAAAAGAAGATAGAGTTTCAGTTTTAAGGAGTATGCTTTGAGAAGTAATAAGTATTTAGAAAAGTGAAGAAGTAAAGTAAGAAAAGAAGATAGAATTTCAGTTTTAAGGAGTATGCTTTGAGAAGTAATAAGTATTTAGAAAAGTGAAGAAGTAAAGAAGTAAAGTAAGAAAAGAAGATAGAGTTTCAGTTTTAAGGAGTATGCTTTGAGAAGTAATAAGTATTTAGAAAAGTGAAGAAGTAAAGTAAGAAAAGAAGATAGAGTTTCAGTTTTAAGGAGTATGCTTTGAGAAGTAATAAGTATTTAGAAAAGTGAAGAAGTAAAGAAGTAAAGTAAGAAAAGAAGATAGAGTTTCAGTTTTAAGGAGTATGCTTTGAGAAGTAATAAGTGATTAGAAAAGTGAAGAAGTAAAGTAAGAAAAGAAGATAGAGTTTCAGTTTTAAGGAGTATGCTTTGAGAAGTAATAAGTGTTTAGAAAAGTGAAGAAGTAAAGTAAGAAAAGAAGATAGAGTTTCAGTTTTAAGGAGTATGATTTGAGAAGTAATAAGTATTTGGAAAAGTGAAGAAGTAAAGAAGTAAAGTAAGAAAAGAAGATAGAGTTTCAGTTTTAAGGAGTATGCTTTGAGAAGTAATAAGTATTTAGAAAAGTGAAGAAGTAAAGTAAGAAAAGAAGATAGAGTTTCAGTTTTAAGGAGTATGCTTTGAGAAGTAATAAGTATTTAGAAAAGTGAAGAAGTAAAGAAGTAAAGTAAGAAAAGAAGATAGAGTTTCAGTTTTAAGGAGTATGCTTTGAGAAGTAATAAGTATTTAGAAAAGTGAAGAAGTAAAGTAAGAAAAGAAGATAGAGTTTCAGTTTTAAGGAGTATGCTTTGAGAAGTAATAAGTATTTAGAAAAGTGAAGAAGTAAAGAAGTAAAGTAAGAAAAGAAGATAGAGTTTCAGTTTTAAGGAGTATGCTTTGAGAAGTAATAAGTATTTAGAAAAGTGAAGAAGTAAAGTAAGAAAAGAAGATAGAGTTTCAGTTTTAAGGAGTATGCTTTGAGAAGTAATAAGTATTTAGAAAAGTGAAGAAGTAAAGTAAGAAAAGAAGATAGAGTTTCAGTTTTAAGGAGTATGCTTTGAGAGTAATAAGTATTTAGAAAAGTGAAGAAGTAAAGTAAGAAAAAAAGATAGAGTTTCAGTTTTAAGGAGTATGATTTGAGAAGTAATAAGTATTTAGAAAAGTGAAGAAGTAAAGTAAGAAAAGAAGATAGAGTTTCAGTTTTAAGGAGTATGCTTTGAGAAGTAATAAGTATTTAGAAAAGTGAAGAAGTAAAGTAAGAAAAGAAGATAGAGTTTCAGTTTTAAGGAGTATGCTTTGAGAAGTAATAAGTATTTAGAAAAGTGAAGAAGTAAAGTAAGAAAAGAAGATAGAGTTTCAGTTTTAAGGAGTATGCTTTGAGAGTAATAAGTATTTAGAAAAGTGAAGAAGTAAAGTAAGAAAAAAAGATAGAGTTTCAGTTTTAAGGAGTATGCTTTGAGAAGTAATAAGTATTTAGAAAAGTGAAGAAGTAAAGTAAGAAAAGAAGATAGAGTTTCAGTTTTAAG
The DNA here is from genome assembly GCA_946699065.1 of Loxodes magnus. Lineage (NCBI taxonomy): Eukaryota > Ciliophora > Karyorelictea > Loxodida > Loxodidae > Loxodes > Loxodes magnus. The sequence goes on from CAMPDV010002380.1 coordinate 8,264, forward strand.
GAGTATGCTTTGAGAAGTAATAAGTATTTAGAAAAGTGAAGAAGTAAAGTAAGAAAAGAAGATAGAATTTCAGTTTTAAGGAGTATGCTTTGAGAAGTAATAAGTATTTAGAAAAGTGAAGAAGTAAAGTAAGAAAAGAAGATAGAGTTTCAGTTTTAAGGAGTATGCTTTGAGAAGTAATAAGTATTTAGAAAAGTGAAGAAGTAAAGTAAGAAAAGAAGATAGAGTTTTAGTTTTAAGGAGTATGCTTTGAGAAGTAATAAGTATTTAGAAAAGTGAAGAAGTAAAGTAAGAAAAAAAGATAGAGTTTCAGTTTTAAGTAGTATGCTTTGAGAAATATTAAGTATTTAGAAAAGTGAAGAAGTAAAGTAAGAAAAAAAGATAGAGTTTCAGTTTTAAGGAGTATGCTTTGAGAAGTAATAAGTGATTAGAAAAGTGAAGAAGTAAAGTAAGAAAAGAAGATAGAGTTTCAGTTTTAAGGAGTATGCTTTGAGAAGTAATAAGTGTTTAGAAAAGTGAAGAAGTAAAGTAAGAAAAGAAGATAGAGTTTCAGTTTTAAGGAGTATGCTTTGAGAAGTAATAAGTATTTGGAAAAGTGAAGAAGTAAAGAAGTAAAGTAAGAAAAAAAGATAGAGTTTCAGTTTTAAGGAGTATGCTTTGAGAAGTAATAAGTATTTAGAAAAGTGAAGAAGTAAAGTAAGAAAAGAAGATAGAGTTTCAGTTTTAAGGAGTATGCTTTGAGAAGTAATAAGTATTTAGAAAAGTGAAGAAGTAAAGAAGTAAAGTAAGAAAAGAAGATAGAGTTTCAGTTTTAAGGAGTATGCTTTGAGAAGTAATAAGTATTTAGAAAAGTGAAGAAGTAAAGTAAGAAAAGAAGATAGAGTTTCAGTTTTAAGGAGTATGCTTTGAGAAGTAATAAGTATTTAGAAAAGTGAAGAAGTAAAGTAAGAAAAGAAGATAGAGTTTCAGTTTTAAGGAGTATGCTTTGAGAGTAATAAGTATTTAGAAAAGTGAAGAAGTAAAGTAAGAAAAAAAGATAGAGTTTCAGTTTTAAGGAGTATGATTTGAGAAGTAATAAGTATTTAGAAAAGTGAAGAAGTAAAGTAAGAAAAGAAGATAGAATTTCAGTTTTAAGGAGTATGCTTTGAGAAGTAATAAGTATTTAGAAAAGTGAAGAAGTAAAGTAAGAAAAGAAGATAGAGTTTCAGTTTTAAGGAGTATGCTTTGAGAAGTAATAAGTATTTAGAAAAGTGAAGAAGTAAAGTAAGAAAAGAAGATTGAATTTCAGTTTTAAGGAGTATGATTTGAGAAGTAATAAGTATTTAGAAAAGTGAAGAAGTAAAGTAAGAAAAAAAGATAGAGTTTAAGTTTTAAGGAGTATGCTTTGAGAAGTAATAAGTATTTAGAAAAGTGAAGAAGTAAAGTAAGAAAAGAAGATAGAGTTTCAGTTTTAAGGAGTATGCTTTGAGAAGTAATAAGTATTTAGAAAAGTGAAGAAGTAAAGTAAGAAAAAAAGATAGAGTTTCAGTTTTAAGGAGTATGCTTTGAGAAGTAATAAGTGATTAGAAAAGTGAAGAAGTAAAGTAAGAAAAGAAGATAGAGTTTCAGTTTAAAGGAGTATGCTTTGAGAAGTAATAAGTATTTAGAAAAGTGAAGAAGTAAAGTAAGAAAAGAAGATAGAGTTTCAGTTTTAAGGAGTATGCTTTGAGAAGTAATAAGTGTTTAGAAAAGTGAAGAAGTAAAGTAAGAAAAAATGATAGAGTTTAAGTTTTAAGGAGTATGCTTTGAGAAGTAATAAGTATTTAGAAAAGTGAAGAAGTAAAGTAAGAAAAGAAGATAGAGTTTCAGTTTTAAGGAGTATGCTTTGAGAAGTAATAAGTATTTAGAAAAGTGAAGAAGTAAAGTAAGAAAAAAAGATAGAGTTTAAGTTTTAAGGAGTATGCTTTGAGAAGTAATAAGTATTTAGAAAAGTGAAGAAGTAAAGTAAGAAAAGAAGATAGAGTTTCAGTTTTAAGGAGTATGCTTTGAGAAGTAATAAGTATTTAGAAAAGTGAAGAAGTAAAGTAAGAAAAGAAGATAGAGTTTAAGTTTTAAGGAGTATGCTTTGAGAAGTAACAAGTATTTAGAAAAGTGAAGAAGTAAAGTAAGAAAAAAAGATAGAGTTTCAGTTTTAAGGAGTATGATTTGAGAAGTAATAAGTATTTAGAAAAGTGAAGAAGTAAAGTAAGAAAAGAAGATAGAGTTTCAGTTTTAAGGAGTATGCTTTGAGAAGTAATAAGTATTTAGAAAAGTGAAGAAGTAAAGTAAGAAAAAAAGATAGAGTTTAAGTTTTAAGGAGTATGCTTTGAGAAGTAATAAGTATTTAGAAAAGTGAAGAAGTAAAGTAAGAAAAGAAGATAGAGTTTCAGTTTTAAGGAGTATGCTTTGAGAAGTAATAAGTATTTAGAAAAGTGAAGAAGTAAAGTAAGAAAAGAAGATAGAGTTTCAGTTTAAAGGAATATGCTTTGAGAAGTAATAAGTATTTAGAAAAGTGAAGAAGTAAAGTAAGAAAAGAAGATAGAGTTTCAGTTTTAAGGAGTATGCTTAGAGAAGTAATAAGTATTTAGAAAAGTGAAGAAGTAAAGTAAGAAAAGAAGATAGAGTTTCAGTTTAAAGGAGTATGCTTTGAGAAGTAATAAGTATTTAGAAAAGTGAAGAAGTAAAGTAAGTAAAGAAGATAGAGTTTCAGTTTTAAGGAGTATGATTTGAGAAGTAATAAGTATTTAAAAAGTGAAGAAGTAAAGTAAGAAAAGAAGATAGAGTTTCAGTTTTAAGGAGTATGATTTGAGAAGTAATAAGTATTTAGAAAAGTGAAGAAGTAAAGTAAGAAAAAAAGATAGAGTTTAAGTTTTAAGGAGTATGCTTTGAGAAGTAATAAGTATTTAGAAAAGTGAAGAAGTAAAGTAAGAAAAGAAGATAGAGTTTCAGTTTTAAGGAGTATGCTTTGAGAAGTAATAAGTATTTAGAAAAGTGAAGAAGTAAAGTAAGAAAAGAAGATAGAGTTTCAGTTTTAAGGAATATGCTTTGAGAAGTAATAAGTATTTAGAAAAGTGAAGAAGTAAAGTAAGAAAAGAAGATAGAGTTTCAGTTTTAAGGAGTATGCTTTGAGAAGTAATAAGTATTTAGAAAAGTGAAGAAGTAAAGTAAGAAAAGAAGATAGAGTTTCAGTTTTAAGGAGTATGCTTTGAGAAGTAATAAGTATTTAGAAAAGTGAAGAAGTAAAGTAAGAAAAGAAGATAGAGTTTCAGTTTTAAGGAATATGCTTTGAGAAGTAATAAGTATTTAGAAAAGTGAAGAAGTAAAGTAAGAAAAAAAGATAGAGTTTCAGTTTTAAGGAGTATGATTTGAGAAGTAATAAGTATTTAGAAAAGTGAAGAAGTAAAGTAAGAAAAGAAGATAGAGTTTCAGTTTTAAGGAGTATGCTTTGAGAAGTAATAAGTGATTAGAAAAGTGAAGAAGTAAAGTAAGAAAAGAAGATTGAATTTCAGTTTTAAGTAGTATGCTTTGAGAAATATTAAGTATTTAGAAAAGTGAAGAAGTAAAGTAAGAAAAGAAGATAGAGTTTCAGTTTTAAGGAATATGCTTTGAGAAGTAATAAGTATTTAGAAAAGTGAAGAAGTAAAGTAAGAAAAAAAGATAGAGTTTCAGTTTTAAGGAGTATGATTTGAGAAGTAATAAGTATTTAGAAAAGTGAAGAAGTAAAGTAAGAAAAGAAGATAGAGTTTCAGTTTTAAGGAGTATGCTTTGAGAAGTAATAAGTGATTAGAAAAGTGAAGAAGTAAAGTAAGAAAAGAAGATAGAGTTTCAGTTTTAAGGAGTATGCTTTGAGAAATATTAAGTATTTAGAAAAGTGAAGAAGTAAAGTAAGAAAAGAAGATAGAGTTTCAGTTTTAAGGAATATGCTTTGAGAAGTAATAAGTGATTAGAAAAGTGAAGAAGTAAAGTAAGAAAAGAAGATAGAGTTTCAGTTTTAAGGAGTATGCTTTGAGAAGTAATAAGTATTTAGAAAAGTGAAGAAGTAAAGTAAGAAAAGAAGATAGAGTTTCAGTTTTAAGGAATATGCTTTGAGAAGTAATAAGTGATTAGAAAAGTGAAGAAGTAAAGTAAGAAAAGAAGATAGAGTTTCAGTTTTAAGGCGTATGCTTTGAGAAGTAATAAGTGATTAGAAAAGTGAAGAAGTAAAGTAAGAAAAGAAGATAGAGTTTCAGTTTTAAGGAGTATGCTTTGAGAAATATTAAGTATTTAGAAAAGTGAAGAAGTAAAGTAAGAAAAGAAGATTGAATTTCAGTTTTAAGGAGTATGATTTGAGAAGTAATAAGTGATTAGAAAAGTGAAGAAGTAAAGTAAGAAAAGAAGATAGAGTTTCAGTTTTAAGGAGTATGCTTTGAGAAGTAATAAGTATTTAGAAAAGTGAAGAAGTAAAGTAAGAAAAGAAGATAGAGTTTCAGTTTTAAGGAATATGCTTTGAGAAGTAATAAGTGATTAGAAAAGTGAAGAAGTAAAGTAAGAAAAGAAGATAGAGTTTCAGTTTTAAGGCGTATGCTTTGAGAAGTAATAAGTATTTAGAAAAGTGAAGAAGTAAAGTAAGAAAAGAAGATAGAGTTTCAGTTTTAAGGAGTATGCTTTGAGAAGTAATAAGTATTTAGAAAAGTGAAGAAGTAAAGTAAGAAAAGAAGATAGAGTTTCAGTTTTAAGGAGTATGCTTTGAGAAGTAATAAGTATTTAGAAAAGTGAAGAAGTAAAGTAAGAAAAAAAGATAGAGTTTCAGTTTTAAGGAGTATGCTTTGAGAAGTAATAAGTATTTAGAAAAGTGAAGAAGTAAAGTAAGAAAAGAAGATAGAGTTTAAGTTTTAAGGAGTATGCTTTGAGAAGTAATAAGTATTTAGAAAAGTGAAGAAGTAAAGTAAGAAAAGAAGATAGAGTTTCAGTTTTAAGGAGTATGCTTTGAGAAGTAATAAGTATTTAGAAAAGTGAAGAAGTAAAGTAAGAAAAGAAGATAGAGTTTCAGTTTTAAGGAGTATGCTTTGAGAAGTAATAAGTATTTAGAAAAGTGAAGAAGTAAAGTAAGAAAAGAAGATAGAGTTTCAGTTTTAAGGAGTATGCTTTGAGAAGTAATAAGTATTTAGAAAAGTGAAGAAGTAAAGTAAGAAAAGAAGATAGAGTTTCAGTTTTAAGGAGTATGATTTGAGAAGTAATAAGTATTTAGAAAAGTGAAGAAGTAAAGTAAGAAAAGAAGATAGAGTTTAAGTTTTAAGGAGTATGCTTTGAGAAGTAATAAGTATTTAGAAAAGTGAAGAAGTAAAGTAAGAAAAAAAGATAGAGTTTCAGTTTTAAGGAGTATGATTTGAGAAGTAATAAGTATTTAGAAAAGTGAAGAAGTAAAGTAAGAAAAGAAGATAGAGTTTCAGTTTTAAGGAGTATGCTTTGAAAAGTAATAAGTATTTAGAAAAGTGAAGAAGTAAAGTAAGAAAAAAAGATAGAGTTTCAGTTTTAAGGAGTATGCTTTGAGAAGTAATAAGTATTTAGAAAAGTGAAGAAGTAAAGTAAGAAAAGAAGATAGAGTTTAAGTTTTAAGGAGTATGCTTTGAGAAGTAATAAGTATTTAGAAAAGTGAAGAAGTAAAGTAAGAAAAGAAGATAGAGTTTCAGTTTTAAGGAGTATGCTTTGAGAAGTAATAAGTATTTAGAAAAGTGAAGAAGTAAAGTAAGAAAAGAAGATAGAGTTTCAGTTTTAAGGAGTATGCTTAGAGAAGTAATAAGTATTTAGAAAAGTGAAGAAGTAAAGTAAGAAAAGAAGATAGAGTTTCAGTTTTAAGGAGTATGCTTTGAGAAGTAATAAGTATTTAGAAAAGTGAAGAAGTAAAGTAAGAAAAGAAGATAGAGTTTCAGTTTTAAGGAGTATGCTTTGAGAAGTAATAAGTATTTAGAAAAGTGAAGAAGTAAAGTAAGAAAAGAAGATAGAGTTTCAGTTTTAAGGAGTATGCTTAGAGAAGTAATAAGTATTTAGAAAAGTGAAGAAGTAAAGTAAGAAAAGAAGATAGAGTTTCAGTTTAAAGGAGTATGCTTTGAGAAGTAATAAGTATTTAGAAAAGTGAAGAAGTAAAGTAAGAAAAAAAGATAGAGTTTCAGTTTTAAGGAGTATGATTTGAGAAGTAATAAGTGATTAGAAAAGTGAAGAAGTAAAGTAAGAAAAGAAGATTGAATTTCAGTTTTAAGTAGTATGCTTTGAGAAATATTAAGTATTTAGAAAAGTGAAGAAGTAAAGTAAGAAAAGAAGATAGAGTTTCAGTTTTAAGGAATATGCTTTGAGAAGTAATAAGTATTTAGAAAAGTGAAGAAGTAAAGTAAGAAAAGAAGATAGAGTTTTAGTTTTAAGGAGTATGCTTTGAGAAGTAATAAGTATTTAGAAAAGTGAAGAAGTAAAGTAAGAAAAGAAGATAGAGTTTCAGTTTTAAGGAGTATGCTTTGAGAAGTAATAAGTATTTAGAAAAGTGAAGAAGTAAAGTAAGAAAAGAAGATAGAGTTTCAGTTTTAAGGAGTATGCTTTGAGAGTAATAAGTATTTAGAAAAGTGAAGAAGTAAAGTAAGAAAAAAAGATAGAGTTTCAGTTTTAAGGAGTATGCTTTGAGAAGTAATAAGTATTTAGAAAAGTGAAGAAGTAAAGTAAGAAAAGAAGATAGAATTTCAGTTTTAAGGAGTATGCTTTGAGAAGTAATAAGTATTTAGAAAAGTGAAGAAGTAAAGTAAGAAAAAAAGATAGAGTTTCAGTTTTAAGGAGTATGCTTTGAGAAGTAATAAGTATTTAGAAAAGTGAAGAAGTAAAGTAAGAAAAGAAGATAGAGTTTAAGTTTTAAGGAGTATGCTTTGAGAAGTAATAAGTATTTAAAAAGTGAATAAGTAAAGTATGAAAAGAAGATAGAGTTTCAGTTTTAAGGAGTATGCTTTGAGAAGTAATAAGTATTTAGAAAAGTGAAGAAGTAAAGTAAGAAAAGAAGATAGAGTTTCAGTTTTAAGGAGTATGATTTGAGAAGTAATAAGTGATTAGAAAAGTGAAGAAGTAAAGTAAGAAAAGAAGATAGAGTTTCAGTTTTAAGGAGTATGCTTTGAGAAGTAATAAGTATTTAGAAAAGTGAAGAAGTAAAGTAAGAAAAGAAGATAGAGTTTCAGTTTTAAGGAGTATGCTTTGAGAAGTAATAAGTATTTAGAAAAGTGAAGAAGTAAAGTAAGAAAAGAAGATAGAGTTTCAGTTTTAAGGAGTATGCTTTGAGAAGTAATAAGTATTTAGAAAAGTGAAGAAGTAAAGTAAGAAAAGAAGATAGAGTTTCAATTGTAAGGAGTATGATTTGAGAAGTAATAAGTATTTAGAAAAGTGAAGAAGTAAAGTAAGAAAAAAAGATAGAATTTCAGTTTTAAGGAGTATGCTTTGAGAAGTAATAAGTATTTAGAAAAGTGAAGAAGTAAAGTAAGAAAAGAAGATAGAGTTTCAGTTTTAAGGAGTATGCTTTGAGAAGTAATAAGTATTTAGAAAAGTGAAGAAGTAAAGTAAGAAAAGAAGATAGAGTTTCAGTTTTAAGGAGTATGCTTTGAGAAGTAATAAGTATTTAGAAAAGTGAAGAAGTAAAGAAGTAAAGTAAGAAAAGAAGATAGAGTTTCAGTTTTAAGGAGTATGCTTTGAGAAGTAATAAGTGATTAGAAAAGTGAAGAAGTAAAGTAAGAAAAGAAGATAGAGTTTCAGTTTTAAGGAGTATGCTTTGAGAAGTAATAAGTGTTTAGAAAAGTGAAGAAGTAAAGTAAGAAAAGAAGATAGAGTTTCAGTTTTAAGGAGTATGATTTGAGAAGTAATAAGTATTTGGAAAAGTGAAGAAGTAAAGAAGTAAAGTAAGAAAAGAAGATAGAGTTTCAGTTTTAAGGAGTATGCTTTGAGAAGTAATAAGTATTTAGAAAAGTGAAGAAGTAAAGTAAGAAAAGAAGATAGAGTTTCAGTTTTAAGGAGTATGCTTTGAGAAGTAATAAGTATTTAGAAAAGTGAAGAAGTAAAGAAGTAAAGTAAGAAAAGAAGATAGAGTTTCAGTTTTAAGGAGTATGCTTTGAGAAGTAATAAGTATTTAGAAAAGTGAAGAAGTAAAGTAAGAAAAGAAGATAGAGTTTCAGTTTTAAGGAGTATGCTTTGAGAAGTAATAAGTATTTAGAAAAGTGAAGAAGTAAAGTAAGAAAAGAAGATAGAGTTTCAGTTTTAAGGAGTATGCTTTGAGAGCAATAAGTATTTAGAAAAGTGAAGAAGTAAAGTAAGAAAAGAAGATAGAGTTTCAGTTTTAAGGAGTATGATTTGAGAAGTAATAAGTATTTAGAAAAGTGAAGAAGTAAAGTAAGAAAAGAAGATAGAGTTTCAGTTTTAAGGAGTATGCTTTGAGAAGTAATAAGTATTTAGAAAAGTGAAGAAGTAAAGTAAGAAAAGAAGATAGAGTTTCAGTTTTAAGGAGTATGCTTTGAGAAGTAATAAGTATTTAGAAAAGTGAAGAAGTAAAGTAAGAAAAGAAGATAGAGTTTCAGTTTTAAGGAGTATGCTTTGAGAGTAATAAGTATTTAGAAAAGTGAAGAAGTAAAGTAAGAAAAAAAGATAGAGTTTCAGTTTTAAGGAGTATGCTTTGAGAAGTAATAAGTATTTAGAAAAGTGAAGAAGTAAAGTAAGAAAAGAAGATAGAGTTTCAGTTTTAAGGAGTATGCTTTGAGAAGTAATAAGTATTTAGAAAAGTGAAGAAGTAAAGTAAGAAAAGAAGATAGAATTTCAGTTTTAAGGAGTATGCTTTGAGAAGTAATAAGTATTTAGAAAAGTGAAGAAGTAAAGTAAGAAAAGAAGATAGAGTTTCAGTTTTAAGGAGTATGCTTTGAGAAGTAATAAGTATTTAGAAAAGTGAAGAAGTAAAGTAAGAAAAGAAGATAGAGTTTTAGTTTTAAGGAGTATGCTTTGAGAAGTAATAAGTATTTAGAAAAGTGAAGAAGTAAAGTAAGAAAAAAAGATAGAGTTTCAGTTTTAAGTAGTATGCTTTGAGAAATATTAAGTATTTAGAAAAGTGAAGAAGTAAAGTAAGAAAAAAAGATAGAGTTTCAGTTTTAAGGAGTATGCTTTGAGAAGTAATAAGTATTTAGAAAAGTGAAGAAGTAAAGTAAGAAAAGAAGATAGAGTTTCAGTTTTAAGGAGTATGCTTTGAGAAGTAATAAGTATTTAGAAAAGTGAAGAAGTAAAGTAAGAAAAGAAGATAGAGTTTCAGTTTTAAGGAGTATGCTTTGAGAGTAATAAGTATTTAGAAAAGTGAAGAAGTAAAGTAAGAAAAAAAGATAGAGTTTCAGTTTTAAGGAGTATGATTTGAGAAGTAATAAGTATTTAGAAAAGTGAAGAAGTAAAGTAAGAAAAGAAGATAGAGTTTCAGTTTTAAGGAGTATGCTTTGAGAAGTAATAAGTATTTAGAAAAGTGAAGAAGTAAAGTAAGAAAAGAAGATAGAGTTTCAGTTTTAAGGAGTATGCTTTGAGAAGTAATAAGTATTTAGAAAAGTGAAGAAGTAAAGTAAGAAAAGAAGATAGAGTTTCAGTTTTAAGGAGTATGCTTTGAGAGTAATAAGTATTTAGAAAAGTGAAGAAGTAAAGTAAGAAAAAAAGATAGAGTTTCAGTTTTAAGGAGTATGCTTTGAGAAGTAATAAGTATTTAGAAAAGTGAAGAAGTAAAGTAAGAAAAGAAGATAGAGTTTAAGTTTTAAGGAGTATGCTTTGAGAAGTAATAAGTATTTAGAAAAGTGAAGAAGTAAAGTAAGAAAAGAAGATAGAATTTCAGTTTTAAGGAGTATGCTTTGAGAAGTAATAAGTATTTAGAAAAGTGAAGAAGTAAAGTAAGAAAAGAAGATAGAGTTTCAGTTTTAAGGAGTATGCTTTGAGAAGTAATAAGTATTTAGAAAAGTGAAGAAGTAAAGTAAGAAAAGAAGATAGAGTTTTAGTTTTAAGGAGTATGCTTTGAGAAGTAATAAGTATTTAGAAAAGTGAAGAAGTAAAGTAAGAAAAAAAGATAGAGTTTCAGTTTTAAGTAGTATGCTTTGAGAAATATTAAGTATTTAGAAAAGTGAAGAAGTAAAGTAAGAAAAAAAGATAGAGTTTCAGTTTTAAGGAGTATGCTTTGAGAAGTAATAAGTATTTAGAAAAGTGAAGAAGTAAAGTAAGAAAAGAAGATAGAGTTTCAGTTTTAAGGAGTATGCTTTGAGAAGTAATAAGTATTTAGAAAAGTGAAGAAGTAAAGTAAGAAAAGAAGATAGAGTTTCAGTTTTAAGGAGTATGCTTTGAGAGTAATAAGTATTTAGAAAAGTGAAGAAGTAAAGTAAGAAAAAAAGATAGAGTTTCAGTTTTAAGGAGTATGATTTGAGAAGTAATAAGTATTTAGAAAAGTGAAGAAGTAAAGTAAGAAAAGAAGATAGAGTTTCAGTTTTAAGGAGTATGCTTTGAGAAGTAATAAGTATTTAGAAAAGTGAAGAAGTAAAGTAAGAAAAGAAGATAGAGTTTCAGTTTTAAGGAGTATGCTTTGAGAAGTAATAAGTATTTAGAAAAGTGAAGAAGTAAAGTAAGAAAAGAAGATAGAGTTTCAGTTTTAAGGAGTATGCTTTGAGAGTAATAAGTATTTAGAAAAGTGAAGAAGTAAAGTAAGAAAAAAAGATAGAGTTTCAGTTTTAAGGAGTATGCTTTGAGAAGTAATAAGTATTTAGAAAAGTGAAGAAGTAAAGTAAGAAAAGAAGATAGAGTTTCAGTTTTAAGGAGTATGCTTTGAGAAGTAATAAGTATTTAGAAAAGTGAAGAAGTAAAGTAAGAAAAGAAGATAGAATTTCAGTTTTAAGGAGTATGCTTTGAGAAGTAATAAGTATTTAGAAAAGTGAAGAAGTAAAGTAAGAAAAGAAGATAGAGTTTCAGTTTTAAGGAGTATGCTTTGAGAAGTAATAAGTATTTAGAAAAGTGAAGAAGTAAAGTAAGAAAAGAAGATAGAGTTTCAGTTTTAAGGAGTATGCTTTGAGAAGTAATAAGTATTTAGAAAAGTGAAGAAGTAAAGTAAGAAAAAAAGATAGAGTTTCAGTTTTAAGGAGTATGCTTTGAGAAGTAATAAGTATTTAGAAAAGTGAAGAAGTAAAGTAAGAAAAGAAGATAGAGTTTCAGTTTTAAGGAGTATGCTTTGAGAAGTAATAAGTATTTAGAAAAGTGAAGAAGTAAAGTAAGAAAAGAAGATAGAATTTCAGTTTTAAGGAGTATGCTTTGAGAAGTAATAAGTATTTAGAAAAGTGAAGAAGTAAAGTAAGAAAAGAAGATAGAGTTTCAGTTTTAAGGAGTATGCTTTGAGAAGTAATAAGTATTTAGAAAAGTGAAGAAGTAAAGTAAGAAAAGAAGATAGAGTTTTAGTTTTAAGGAGTATGCTTTGAGAAGTAATAAGTATTTAGAAAAGTGAAGAAGTAAAGTAAGAAAAGAAGATAGAGTTTCAGTTTTAAGTAGTATGCTTTGAGAAATATTAAGTATTTAGAAAAGTGAAGAAGTAAAGTAAGAAAAAAAGATAGAGTTTCAGTTTTAAGGAGTATGCTTTGAGAAGTAATAAGTGATTAGAAAAGTGAAGAAGTAAAGTAAGGAAAGAAGATAGAGTTTCAGTTTTAAGGAGTATGCTTTGAGAAGTAATAAGTGTTTAGAAAAGTGAAGAAGTAAAGTAAGAAAAGAAGATAGAGTTTCAGTTTTAAGGAGTATGCTTTGAGAAGTAATAAGTATTTGGAAAAGTGAAGAAGTAAAGAAGTAAAGTAAGAAAAGAAGATAGAGTTTCAGTTTTAAGGAGTATGCTTTGAGAAGTAATAAGTATTTAGAAAAGTGAAGAAGTAAAGTAAGAAAAGAAGATAGAGTTTCAGTTTTAAGGAGTATGCTTTGAGAAGTAATAAGTATTTAGAAAAGTGAAGAAGTAAAGAAGTAAAGTAAGAAAAGAAGATAGAGTTTCAGTTTTAAGGAGTATGCTTTGAGAAGTAATAAGTATTTAGAAAAGTGAAGAAGTAAAGTAAGAAAAGAAGATAGAGTTTCAGTTTTAAGGAGTATGCTTTGAGAAGTAATAAGTATTTAGAAAAGTGAAGAAGTAAAGTAAGAAAAGAAGATAGAGTTTCAGTTTTAAGGAGTATGCTTTGAGAGTAATAAGTATTTAGAAAAGTGAAGAAGTAAAGTAAGAAAAAAAGATAGAGTTTCAGTTTTAAGGAGTATGCTTTGAGAAGTAATAAGTATTTAGAAAAGTGAAGAAGTAAAGTAAGAAAAGAAGATAGAATTTCAGTTTTAAGGAGTATGCTTTGAGAAGTAATAAGTATTTAGAAAAGTGAAGAAGTAAAGTAAGAAAAAAAGATAGAGTTTCAGTTTTAAGGAGTATGCTTTGAGAAGTAATAAGTATTTAGAAAAGTGAAGAAGTAAAGTAAGAAAAGAAGATAGAGTTTAAGTTTTAAGGAGTATGCTTTGAGAAGTAATAAGTATTTAAAAAGTGAATAAGTAAAGTATGAAAAGAAGATAGAGTTTCAGTTTTAAGGAGTATGCTTTGAGAAGTAATAAGTATTTAGAAAAGTGAAGAAGTAAAGTAAGAAAAGAAGATAGAGTTTCAGTTTTAAGGAGTATGCTTTGAGAAGTAATAAGTATTTAGAAAAGTGAAGAAGTAAAGTAAGAAAAGAAGATAGAGTTTCAGTTTTAAGGAGTATGCTTTGAGAAGTAATAAGTATTTAGAAAAGTGAAGAAGTAAAGTAAGAAAAGAAGATAGAGTTTCAATTGTAAGGAGTATGATTTGAGAAGTAATAAGTATTTAGAAAAGTGAAGAAGTAAAGTAAGAAAAAAAGATAGAATTTCAGTTTTAAGGAGTATGCTTTGAGAAGTAATAAGTATTTAGAAAAGTGAAGAAGTAAAGTAAGAAAAGAAGATAGAGTTTAAGTTTTAAGGAGTATGCTTTGAGAAGTAATAAGTATTTAGAAAAGTGAAGAAGTAAAGTAAGAAAAGAAGATAGAGTTTCAGTTTTAAGGAGTATGCTTTGAGAAGTAATAAGTATTTAGAAAAGTGAAGAAGTAAAGTAAGAAAAGAAGATAGAGTTTCAGTTTTAAGGAGTATGCTTTGAGAAGTAATAAGTATTTAGAAAAGTGAAGAAGTAAAGTAAGAAAAGAAGATAGAGTTTCAGTTTTAAGGAGTATGCTTTGAGAAGTAATAAGTATTTAGAAAAGTGAAGAAGTAAAGTAAGAAAAGAAGATAGAGTTTCAGTTTTAAGGAGTATGCTTTGAGAAGTAATAAGTATTTAGAAAAGTGAAGAAGTAAAGTAAGAAAAGAAGATAGAGTTTCAGTTTTAAGGAGTATGCTTTGAGAAGTAATAAGTATTTAGAAAAGTGAAGAAGTAAAGTAAGAAAAGAAGATAGAGTTTCAGTTTTAAGTAGTATGCTTTGAGAAGTAATAAGTATTTAGAAAAGTGAAGAAGTAAAGTAAGAAAAGAAGATAGAGTTTCAGTTTTAAGGAGTATGCTTTGAGAAGTAATAAGTATTTAGAAAAGTGAAGAAGTAAAGTAAGAAAAGAAGATAGAGTTTAAGTTTTAAGGAGTATGCTTTGAGAAGTAATAAGTATTTAAAAAGTGAAGAAGTAAAGTAAGAAAAGAAGATAGAGTTTCAGTTTTAAGGAGTATGCTTTGAGAAGTAATAAGTATTTAAAAAGTGAAGAAGTAAAGTAAGAAAAAAAGATAGAGTTTCAGTTTTAAGGAGTATGCTTTGAGAAGTAATAAGTATTTAGAAAAGTGAAGAAGTAAAGTAAGAAAAGAAGATAGAGTTTAAGTTTTAAGGAGTATGCTTTGAGAAGTAATAAGTATTTAAAAAGTGAATAAGTAAAGTATGAAAAGAAGATAGAGTTTCAGTTTTAAGGAGTATGCTTTGAGAAGTAATAAGTATTTAGAAAAGTGAAGAAGTAAAGTAAGAAAAGAAGATAGAGTTTCAGTTTTAAGGAGTATGCTTTGAGAAGTAATAAGTATTTAGAAAAGTGAAGAAGTAAAGTAAGAAAAGAAGATAGAGTTTCAGTTTTAAGGAGTATGCTTTGAGAAGTAATAAGTATTTAGAAAAGTGAAGAAGTAAAGTAAGAAAAGAAGATAGAGTTTCAATTGTAAGGAGTATGATTTGAGAAGTAATAAGTATTTAGAAAAGTGAAGAAGTAAAGTAAGAAAAAAAGATAGAATTTCAGTTTTAAGGAGTATGCTTTGAGAAGTAATAAGTATTTAGAAAAGTGAAGAAGTAAAGTAAGAAAAAAAGATAGAGTTTCAGTTTTAAAGAGTATGCTTTGAGAAGTAATAAGTATTTAGAAAAGTGAAGAAGTAAAGTAAGAAAAGAAGATAGAGTTTCAGTTTTAAGGAGTATGCTTTGAGAAGTAATAAGTATTTAGAAAAGTGAAGAAGTAAAGTAAGAAAAGAAGATAGAGTTTCAGTTTTAAGGAGTATGCTTTGAGAAGTAATAAGTATTTAGAAAAGTGAAGAAGTAAAGTAAGAAAAGAAGATAGAGTTTCAGTTTTAAGGAGTATGCTTTGAGAAGTAATAAGTATTTAGAAAAGTGAAGAAGTAAAGTAAGAAAAGAAGATAGAGTTTCAGTTTTAAGGAGTATGCTTTGAGAAGTAATAAGTATTTAGAAAAGTGAAGAAGTAAAGTAAGAAAAGAAGATAGAGTTTCAGTTTTAAGGAGTATGCTTTGAGAAGTAATAAGTATTTAGAAAAGTGAAGAAGTAAAGTAAGAAAAGAAGATAGAGTTTCAGTTTTAAGGAGTATGCTTTGAGAAGTAATAAGTATTTAAAAAGTGAAGAAGTAAAGTAAGAAAAAAAGATAGAGTTTCAGTTTTAAGGAGTATGATTTGAGAAGTAATAAGTATTTATTAAATTGAAGAAGTAAAGTAAGAAAAGAAGATAGAGTTTCAGTTTTAAGGAGTATGCTTTGAGAAGTAATAAGTATTTAGAAAAGTGAAGAAGTAAAGTAAGAAAAGAAGATAGAATTTCAGTTTTAAGGAGTATGCTTTGAGAAGTAATAAGTATTTAGAAAAGTGAAGAAGTAAAGTAAGAAAAGAAGATAGAGTTTCAGTTTTAAGGAGTATGCTTTGAGAAGTAATAAGTATTTAGAAAAGTGAAGAAGTAAAGTAAGAAAAGAAGATAGAGTTTAAGTTTTAAGGAGTATGCTTTGAGAAGTAATAAGTATTTAAAAAGTGAAGAAGTAAAGTAAGAAAAAAAGATAGAGTTTCAGTTTTAAAGAGTATGCTTTGAGAAGTAATAAGTATTTAGAAAAGTGAAGAAGTAAAGTAAGAAAAGAAGATAGAGTTTCAGTTTTAAGGAGTATGCTTTGAGAAGTAATAAGTATTTAGAAAAGTGAAGAAGTAAAGTAAGAAAAGAAGATAGAGTTTAAGTTTTAAGGAGTATGCTTTGAGAAGTAATAAGTATTTAAAAAGTGAAGAAGTAAAGTAAGAAAAAAAGATAGAGTTTCAGTTTTAAAGAGTATGCTTTGAGAAGTAATAAGTATTTAGAAAAGTGAAGAAGTAAAGTAAGAAAAGAAGATAGAGTTTCAGTTTTAAGGAGTATGCTTTGAGAAGTAATAAGTATTTATTAAATTGAAGAAGTAAAGTAAGAAAAGAAGATAGAGTTTCAGTTTTAAGGAGTATGCTTTGAGAAGTAATAAGTATTTAGAAAAGTGAAGAAGTAAAGTAAGAAAAGAAGATAGAATTTCAGTTTTAAGGAGTATGCTTTGAGAAGTAATAAGTATTTAGAAAAGTGAAGAAGTAAAGTAAGAAAAGAAGATAGAGTTTCAGTTTTAAGGAGTATGCTTTGAGAAGTAATAAGTATTTAGAAAAGTGAAGAAGTAAAGTAAGAAAAGAAGATAGAGTTTCAGTTTTAAGGAGTATGATTTGAGAAGTAATAAGTATTTAAAAAGTGAAGAAGTAAAGTAAGAAAAGAAGATAGAGTTTCAGTTTTAAGGAGTATGCTTTGAGAAGTAATAAGTATTTAGAAAAGTGAAGAAGTAAAGTAAGAAAAGAAGATAGAGTTTCAGTTTTAAGGAGTATGCTTTGAGAAGTAATAAGTATTTAGAAAAGTGAAGAAGTAAAGTAAGAAAAGAAGATAGAGTTTCAGTTTTAAGGAGTATGATTTGAGAAGTAATAAGTATTTAGAAAAGTGAAGAAGTAAAGTAAGAAAAAAAGATAGAGTTTCAGTTTTAAAGAGTATGCTTTGAGAAGTAATAAGTATTTAGAAAAGTGAAGAAGTAAAGTAAGAAAAGAAGATAGAGTTTCAGTTTTAAGGAGTATGCTTTGAGAAGTAATAAGTATTTAGAAAAGTGAAGAAGTAAAGTAAGAAAAGAAGATAGAGTTTCAGTTTTAAGGAGTATGCTTTGAGAAGTAATAAGTATTTAGAAAGGTGAAGAAGTAAAGTAAGAAAAGAAGATAGAGTTTCAGTTTTAAGGAGTATGCTTTGAGAAGTAATAAGTATTTAGAAAAGTGAAGAAGTAAAGTAAGAAAAGAAGATAGAGTTTCAGTTTTAAGGAGTATGATTTGAGAAGTAATAAGTATTTAAAAAGTGAAGAAGTAAAGTAAGAAAAGAAGATAGAGTTTAAGTTTTAAGGAGTATGCTTTGAGAAGTAATAAGTATTTAAAAAGTGAAGAAGTAAAGTATGAAAAGAAGATAGAGTTTCAGTTTTAAGGAGTATGCTTTGAGAAGTAATAAGTATTTAGAAAAGTGAAGAAGTAAAGTAAGAAAAGAAGATAGAGTTTCAGTTTTAAGGAGTATGCTTTGAGAAGTAATAAGTATTTAGAAAAGTGAAGAAGTAAAGTAAGAAAAGAAGATAGAGTTTCAGTTTTAAGGAATATGCTTTGAGAAGTAATAAGTATTTAGAAAAGTGAAGAAGTAAAGTAAGAAAAGAAGATAGAGTTTCAATTGTAAGGAGTATGCTTTGAGAAGTAATAAGTATTTAGAAAAGTGAAGAAGTAAAGTAAGAAAAGAAGATAGAGTTTCAGTTTTAAGGAGTATGCTTTGAGAAGTAATAAGTATTTAGAAAAGTGAAGAAGTAAAGTAAGAAAAGAAGATAGAGTTTAAGTTTTAAGGAGTATGCTTTGAGAAATATTAAGTATTTAGAAAAGTGAAGAAGTAAAGTAAGAAAAGAAGATAGAGTTTCAGTTTTAAGGAGTATGCTTTGAGAAGTAATAAGTATTTAGAAAAGTGAAGAAGTAAAGTAAGAAAAGAAGATAGAGTTTCAGTTTTAAGGAATATGCTTTGAGAAGTAATAAGTATTTAGAAAAGTGAAGAAGTAAAGTAAGAAAAGAAGATAGAGTTTCAGTTTTAAGGAGTATGCTTTGAGAAGTAATAAGTATTTAGAAAAGTGAAGAAGTAAAGTAAGAAAAGAAGATAGAGTTTAAGTTTTAAGGAGTATGATTTGAGAAGTAATAAGTATTTAGAAAAGTGAAGAAGTAAAGTAAGAAAAGAAGATAGAGTTTCAGTTTTAAGGAGTATGTTTAGAGAAGTAATAAGTATTTAGAAAAGTGAAGAAGTAAAGTAAGAAAAGAAGATTGAATTTCAGTTTTAAGTAGTATGCTTTGAGAAATATTAAGTATTTAGAAAAGTGAAGAAGTAAAGTAAGAAAAGAAGATAGAGTTTCAGTTTTAAGGAGTATGCTTTGAGAAGTAATAAGTATTTAGAAAATTGAATAAGTAAAGTAAGAAAATAAGAAAGAATTTAAGTTTTATGGAGTATGCTTTGAGAAGTAATAAGTATTTAGAAAAGTGAAGAAGTAAAGTAAGAAAAGAAGATAGAGTTTCAGTTTTAAGGAGTATGCTTTGAGAAGTAATAAGTATTTAGAAAAGTGAAGAAGTAAAGTAAGAAAAGAAGATAGAGTTTCAGTTTTAAGGAGTATGCTTTGAGAAGTAATAAGTATTTAGAAAAGTGAAGAAGTAAAGTAAGAAAAGAAGATAGAGTTTCAGTTTTAAGGAGTATGCTTTGAGAAGTAATAAGTATTTAGAAAAGTGAAGAAGTAAAGTAAGAAAAGAAGATAGAGTTTCAGTTTTAAGTATTATGCTTTGAGAAATAATAAGTATTTAGAAAAGTGAATAAGTAAAGTAAGAAAAGAAGATAGAGTTTCAGTTTTAAGTAGTATGCTTTGAGAAATATTAAGTATTTAGAAAAGTGAAGAAGTAAAGTAAGAAAAGAAGATAGAGTTTCAGTTTTAAGGAGTATGCTTTGAGAAGTAATAAGTATTTATTAAATTGAAGAAGTAAAGTAAGAAAAGAAGATAGAGTTTCAGTTTTAAGGAGTATGCTTTGAGAAGTAATAAGTATTTAGAAAAGTGAAGAAGTAAAGTAAGAAAAAAAGATAGAGTTTCAGTTTTAAGGATTATGTTTAGAGAAGTAATAAGTATTTAGAAAAGTGAAGAAGTAAAGTAAGAAAAGAAGATTGAATTTCAGTTTTAAGGAGTATGATTTGAGAAGTAATAAGTATTTAGAAAAGTGAAGAAGTAAAGTAAGAAAAAAAGATAGAGTTTAAGTTTTAAGTAGTATGCTTTGAGAAGTAATAAGTATTTAGAAAAGTGAAGAAGTAAAGTAAGAAAAGAAGATAGAGTTTCAGTTTTAAGGAGTATGCTTTGAGAAGTAATAAGTATTTAGAAAAGTGAAGAAGTAAAGTAAGAAAAGAAGATAGAGTTTCAGTTTTAAGGAGTATGCTTTGAGAAGTAATAAGTATTTAGAAAAGTGAAGAAGTAAAGTAAGAAAAGAAGATAGAGTTTAAGTTTTAAGGAGTATGCTTTGAGAAGTAATAAGTATTTAAAAAGTGAATAAGTAAAGTATGAAAAGAAGATAGAGTTTCAGTTTTAAGGAGTATGCTTTGAGAAGTAATAAGTATTTAGAAAAGTGAAGAAGTAAAGTAAGAAAAGAAGATAGAGTTTCAGTTTTAAGGAGTATGTTTAGAGAAGTAATAAGTATTTAGAAAAGTGAAGAAGTAAAGTAAGAAAAGAAGATTGAATTTCAGTTTTAAGTAGTATGCTTTGAGAAATATTAAGTATTTAGAAAAGTGAAGAAGTAAAGTAAGAAAAGAAGATAGAGTTTCAGTTTTAAGGAGTATGCTTTGAGAAGTAATAAGTATTTAGAAAAGTGAAGAAGTAAAGTAAGAAATGAAGATATAATTTCAGTTTTAAGTATTATGCTTTGAGAAATAATAAGTATTTAGAAAAGTGAATAAGTAAAGTAAGAAAAGAAGATAGAGTTTCAGTTTTAAGGATTATGTTTAGAGAAGTAATAAGTATTTAGAAAAGTGAAGAAGTAAAGTAAGAAAAGAAGATTGAATTTCAGTTTTAAGGAATATGCTTTGAGAAGTAATAAGTATTTAGAAAAGTGAAGAAGTAAAGTAAGAAAAGAAGATAGAGTTTCAGTTTTAAGGAGTATGCTTTGAGAAGTAATAAGTATTTAGAAAAGTGAAGAAGTAAAGTAAGAAAAGAAGATAGAGTTTCAGTTTTAAGTAGTATGCTTTGAGAAATATTAAGTATTTAGAAAAGTGAAGAAGTAAAGTAAGAAAAAAAGATAGAGTTTCAGTTTTAAGGAGTATGCTTTGAGAAGTAATAAGTGATTAGAAAAGTGAAGAAGTAAAGTAAGAAAAGAAGATAGAGTTTCAGTTTTAAGGAGTATGCTTTGAGAAGTAATAAGTATTTAGAAAAGTGAAGAAGTAAAGTAAGAAAAGAAGATAGAGTTTCAGTTTTAAGGAGTATGATTTGAGAAGTAATAAGTATTTAGAAAAGTGAAGAAGTAAAGTAAGAAAAGAAGATAGAGTTTCAGTTTTAAGGAGTATGCTTTGAGAAGTAATAAGTGATTAGAAAAGTGAAGAAGTAAAGTAAGAAAAGAAGATTGAATTTCAGTTTTAAGTAGTATGCTTTGAGAAATATTAAGTATTTAGAAAAGTGAAGAAGTAAAGTAAGAAAAGAAGATAGAGTTTCAGTTTTAAGGAATATGCTTTGAGAAGTAATAAGTATTTAGAAAAGTGAAGAAGTAAAGTAAGAAAAGAAGATAGAGTTTCAGTTTTAAGGAATATGCTTTGAGAAGTAATAAGTATTTAGAAAAGTGAAGAAGTAAAGTAAGAAAAGAAGATAGAGTTTAAGTTTTAAGGAATATGCTTTGAGAAGTAATAAGTATTTAGAAAAGTGAAGAAGTAAAGTAAGAAAAGAAGATAGAGTTTCAGTTTTAAGGAGTATGCTTTGAGAAGTAATAAGTATTTAGAAAAGTGAAGAAGTAAAGTAAGAAAAAAAGATAGAGTTTAAGTTTTAAGGAGTATGCTTTGAGAAGTAATAAGTATTTAGAAAAGTGAAGAAGTAAAGTAAGAAAAGAAGATAGAGTTTCAATTGTAAGGCGTATGCTTTGAGAAGTAATAAGTGATTAGAAAAGTGAAGAAGTAAAGTAAGAAAAGAAGATATAATTTCAGTTTTAAGGCGTATGCTTTGAGAAGTAATAAGTATTTAGAAAAGTGAAGAAGTAAAGTAAGAAAAGAAGATAGAGTTTCAGTTTTAAGGAGTATGCTTTGAGAAGTAATAAGTATTTAGAAAAGTGAAGAAGTAAAGTAAGAAAAGAAGATAGAGTTTCAGTTTTAAGGAGTATGCTTTGAGAAGTAATAAGTATTTAGAAAAGTGAAGAAGTAAAGTAAGAAAAAAAGATAGAGTTTCAGTAAGGAGTATGCTTTGAGAAGTAATAAGTATTTAGAAAAGTGAAGAAGTAAAGTAAGAAAAGAAGATAGAGTTTCAGTTTTAAGGAGTATGCTTTGAGAAGTAATAAGTATTTAGAAAAGTGAAGAAGTAAAGTAAGAAAAGAAGATAGAGTTTCAGTTTTAAGGAGTATGCTTTGAGAAGTAATAAGTAAGAAAAGTGAAGAAGTAAAGTAAGAAAAGAAGATAGAGTTTCATAAGGAGTATGCTTTGAGAAGTAATAAGTATTTAGAAAAGTGAAGAAGTAAAGTAAGAAAAGAAGATAGAGTTTCAGTTTTAAGGAGTATGCTTTGAGAAGTAATAAGTATTTAGAAAAGTTAAAGTAAGAAAAGAAGAAAAGTGTAAGAAGTAAAGTAAGAAAAAAGAAGATAAGAAAAGAAGATAGTTTCAGTTTTAAGGAGTATGCTTTGAGAAGTAATAAGTATTTAGAAAAGTGAAGAAGTAAAGTAAGAAAAGAAGATAGAGTTTCAGTTTTAAGGAGTATGCTTTGAGAAGTAATAAGTATTTAGAAAAGTGAAGAAGTAAAGTAAGAGAAAGAGGAGTATAGAGTAGAGTTTCAGTTTTAAGGAGTATGCTTTGAGAAGTAATAAGTATTTAGAAAAGTGAAGAAGTAAAGTAAGAAAAGAAGATAGAGTTTCAGGAGTATGCTTTGAGAAGTAATAAGTATTTAGAAAAGTGAAGAAGTAAAGTAAGAAAAAAAGATAGAGTTTCAGTTTTAAGGAGTATGCTTTGAGAAGTAATAAGTATTTAGAAAAGTGAAGAAGTAAAGTAAGAAAAGAAGATAGAATTTAAGTTTAAAGGATTATGTTTAGAGAAGTAATAATTATTCAGAAAAGTGAAGAAGTAAAGTAAGAAAAGAAGATTGAATTTCAGTTTTAAGGAGTATGCTTTGAGAAGTAATAAGTATTTAGAAAAGTGAAGAAGTAAAGTAAGAAAAGAAGATAGAGTTTCAGTTTTAAGGAGTATGCTTTGAGAAGTAATAAGTATTTAGAAAAGTGAAGAAGTAAAGTAAGAAAAGAAGATAGAGTTTCAGTTTTAAGGAGTATGCTTTGAGAAGTAATAAGTATTTAGAAAAGTGAAGAAGTAAAGTAAGAAAAGAAGATAGAGTTTCAATTGTAAGGAGTATGCTTTGAGAAGTAATAAGTATTTAAAAAGTGAAGAAGTAAAGTAAGAAAAGAAGATAGAGTTTAAGTTTTAAGGAGTATGCTTTGAGAAGTAATAAGTATTTAAAAAGTGAAGAAGTAAAGTAAGAAAAAAAGATAGAGTTTCAGTTTAAAGGCGTATGCTTTGAGAAGTAATAAGTATTTAGAAAAGTGAAGAAGTAAAGTAAGAAAAGAAGATAGAGTTTCAGTTTTAAGGAATATGCTTTGAGAAGTAATAAGTATTTAGAAAAGTGAAGAAGTAAAGTAAGAAAAGAAGATAGAGTTTCAGTTTTAAGTAGTATGCTTTGAGAAGTAATAAGTATTTAGAAAAGTGAAGAAGTAAAGTAAGAAAATAAGATAGAATTTCAGTTTAAAGGAGTATGTTTAGAGAAGTAATAAGTATTTAGAAAAGTGAAGAAGTAAAGTAAGAAAAGAAGATAGAGTTTCAGTTTTAAGTAGTATGCTTTGAGAAGTAATAAGTATTTAGAAAAGTGAAGAAGTAAAGTAAGAAAAGAAGATAGAGTTTCAGTTTAAAGGAGTATGCTTTGAGAAGTAATAAGTATTTAGAAAAGTGAAGAAGTAAAGTAAGAAAAGAAGATAGAATTTCAGTTTTAAGGAGTATGATTTGAGAAGTAATAAGTATTTAGAAAAGTGAAGAAGTAAAGTAAGAAAAGAAGATAGAGTTTCAGTTTTAAGGCGTATGCTTTGAGAAGTAATAAGTATTTAGAAAAGTGAAGAAGTAAAGTAAGAAAAGAAGATAGAATTTAAGTTTAAAGGATTATGTTTAGAGAAGTAATAAGTATTTAAAAAGTGAAGAAGTAAAGTAAGAAAAGAAGATAGAGTTTCAGTTTAAAGGCGTATGCTTTGAGAAGTAATAAGTATTTAGAAAAGTGAAGAAGTAAAGTAAGAAAAGAAGATAGAGTTTCAGTTTTAAGGCGTATGCTTTGAGAAGTAATAAGTATTTAGAAAAGTGAAGAAGTAAAGTAAGAAAAGAAGATAGAGTTTCAGTTTTAAGTAGTATGCTTTGAGAAGTAATAAGTATTTAGAAAAGTGAAGAAGTAAAGTAAGAAAAGAAGATAGAGTTTCAGTTTTAAGGAGTATGCTTTGAAAAGTAATAAGTATTTAGAAAAGTGAAGAAGTAAAGTAAGAAAAGAAGATAGAGTTTCAGTTTTAAGGAGTATGCTTTGAGAAGTAATAAGTGATTAGAAAAGTGAAGAAGTAAAGTAAGAAAAGAAGATAGAATTTCAGTTTAAAGGAGTATGTTTAGAGAAGTAATATGTATTTAGAAAAGTGAATAAGTAAAGTAAGAAAAGAAGATAGAGTTTCAGTTTTAAGGAGTATGCTTTGAGAAGTAATAAGTATTTAGAAAAGTGATGAATTAAAGTAAGAAATGAGGATATAATTTCAGTTTTAAGGAGTATGTTTAGAGAAGTAATAAGTATTTAGAAAAGTGAAGAAGTAAAGTAAGAAAAGAAGATAGAGTTTCAGTTTTAAGGAGTATGTTTTGAGAAGTAATAAGTATTTAGAAAAGTGAAGAAGTAAAGTAAGAAAAAAAGATAGAGTTTCAGTTTTAAGGAGTATGATTTGAGAAGTAATAAGTATTTAGAAAAGTGAAGAAGTAAAGTAAGAAAAGAAGATAGAATTTCAGTTTAAAGGAGTATGTTTAGAGAAGCAATAAGTGATTAGAAAAGTGAAGAAGTAAAGTAAGAAAAGAAGATAGAGTTTCAATTGTAAGGAGTATGCTTTGAGAAGTAATAAGTATTTAGAAAAGTGAAGAAGTAAAGTAAGAAAAGAAGATAGAATTTAAGTTTAAAGGAGTATGTTTAGAGAAGTAATAAGTATTTAGAAAAGTGATGAATTAAAGTAAGAAAAGAAGATATAATTTCAGTTTAAAGGAGTATGCTTTGAGAAGTAATAAGTATTTAGAAAAGTGATGAATTAAAGTAAGAAATGAGGATATAATTTCAGTTTAAAGGAGTATGTTTAGAGAAGTAATAAGTATTTAGAAAAGTGATGAATTAAAGTAAGAAATGAAGATAGAATTTAAGTTTTAAGGAGTATGCTTTGAGAAGTAATAAGTATTTAGAAAAGTGAAGAAGTAAAGTAAGAAAAGAAGATAGAGTTTCAGTTTTAAGGAGTATGCTTTGAAAAGTAATAAGTATTTAGAAAAGTGAAGAAGTAAAGTAAGAAAAGAAGATAGAGTTTCAGTTTTAAGGCGTATGCTTTGAGAAGTAATAAGTATTTAGAAAAGTGAAGAAGTAAAGTAAGAAAAAAAGATAGAGTTTCAGTTTTAAGGAGTATGCTTTGAGAAGTAATAAGTGATTAGAAAAGTGAAGAAGTAAAGTAAGAAAAGAAGATAGAGTTTCAGTTTTAAGGAGTATGCTTTGAGAAGTAATAAGTATTTAGAAAAGTGAAGAAGTAAAGTAAGAAAAAAAGATAGAGTTTCAGTTTTAAGGAGTATGATTTGAGAAGTAATAAGTATTTAAAAAGTGAAGAAGTAAAGTAAGAAAAGAAGATAGAGTTTCAGTTTTAAGGAGTATGCTTTGAGAAGTAATAAGTATTTAGAAAAGTGAAGAAGTAAAGTAAGAAAAAAAGATAGAGTTTCAGTTTTAAGGAGTATGCTTTGAGAAGTAATAAGTATTTAGAAAAGTGAAGAAGTAAAGTAAGAAAAGAAGATAGAGTTTCAATTGTAAGGAGTATGCTTTGAGAAGTAATAAGTATTTAGAAAAGTGAAGAAGTAAAGTAAGAAAAGAAGATAGAGTTTCAGTTTTAAGGAGTATGCTTTGAGAAGTAATAAGTATTTAGAAAAGTGAAGAAGTAAAGTAAGAAAAAAAGATAGAGTTTCAGTTTTAAGTAGTATGCTTTGAGAAGTAATAAGTATTTAGAAAAGTGAAGAAGTAAAGTAAGAAAAGAAGATAGAGTTTCAGTTTAAAGGAGTATGCTTTGAGAAGTAATAAGTATTTAGAAAAGTGAATAAGTAAAGTAAGAAAAGAAGATATAATTTCAGTTTTAAGGAGTATGCTTTGAGAAGTAATAAGTATTTAGAAAAGTGAAGAAGTAAAGTAAGAAAAGAAGATATAATTTCAGTTTAAAGGAGTATGCTTTGAGAAGTAATAAGTATTTAGAAAAGTGAAGAAGTAAAGTAAGAAAAGAATATAGAATTTAAGTTTAAAGGAGTATGTTTAGAGAAGTAATAAGTATTTAGAAAAGTGATGAATTAAAGTAAGAAAAGAAGATATAATTTCAGTTTAAAGGAGTATGCTTTGAGAAGTAATAAGTATTTAGAAAAGTGAAGAAGTAAAGTAAGAAAAAAAGATAGAATTTCAGTTTAAAGGAGTATGTTTAGAGAAGCAATAAGTGATTAGAAAAGTGAAGAAGTAAAGTAAGAAAAGAAGATAGAGTTTCAATTGTAAGGAGTATGCTTTGAGAAGTAATAAGTATTTAGAAAAGTGAAGAAGTAAAGTAAGAAAAGAAGATAGAATTTAAGTTTAAAGGAGTATGTTTAGAGAAGTAATAAGTATTTAGAAAAGTGATGAATTAAAGTAAGAAAAGAAGATATAATTTCAGTTTAAAGGAGTATGCTTTGAGAAGTAATAAGTATTTAGAAAAGTGATGAATTTAAGTAAGAAATGAGGATATAATTTCAGTTTAAAGGAGTATGTTTAGAGAAGTAATAAGTATTTAGAAAAGTGATGAATTAAAGTAAGAAATGAAGATAGAATTTAAGTTTTAAGGAGTATGCTTTGAGAAGTAATAAGTATTTAGAAAAGTGAAGAAGTAAAGTAAGAAAAGAAGATAGAGTTTCAGTTTTAAGGAGTATGCTTTGAAAAGTAATAAGTATTTAGAAAAGTGAAGAAGTAAAGTAAGAAAAGAAGATAGAGTTTCAGTTTTAAGGCGTATGCTTTGAGAAGTAATAAGTATTTAGAAAAGTGAAGAAGTAAAGTAAGAAAAAAAAGATAGAGTTTCAGTTTTAAGGAGTATGCTTTGAGAAGTAATAAGTATTTAGAAAAGTGAAGAAGTAAAGTAAGAAAAGAAGATAGAGTTTCAGTTTTAAGGAGTATGCTTTGAGAAGTAATAAGTATTTAGAAAAGTGAAGAAGTAAAGTAAGAAAAAAAGATAGAGTTTCAGTTTTAAGGAGTATGATTTGAGAAGTAATAAGTATTTAGAAAAGTGAAGAAGTAAAGTAAGAAAAGAAGATAGAGTTTCAGTTTAAAGGAGTATGCTTTGAGAAGTAATAAGTATTTAGAAAAGTGAAGAAGTAAAGTAAGAAAAAAAGATAGAGTTTCAGTTTTAAGGAGTATGCTTTGAGAAGTAATAAGTATTTAGAAAAGTGAAGAAGTAAAGTAAGAAAAGAAGATAGAGTTTCAATTGTAAGGAGTATGCTTTGAGAAGTAATAAGTATTTAGAAAAGTGATGAATTAAAGTAAGAAATGAAGATAGAATTTAAGTTTTAAGGAGTATGCTTTGAGAAGTAATAAGTATTTAGAAAAGTGAAGAAGTAAAGTAAGAAAAGAAGATAGAGTTTCAGTTTTAAGGAGTATGCTTTGAAAAGTAATAAGTATTTAGAAAAGTGAAGAAGTAAAGTAAGAAAAGAAGATAGAGTTTCAGTTTAAAGGAGTATGCTTTGAGAAGTAATAAGTATTTAGAAAAGTGAATAAGTAAAGTAAGAAAAGAAGATATAATTTCAGTTTTAAGGAGTATGCTTTGAGAAGTAATAAGTATTTAGAAAAGTGAAGAAGTAAAGTAAGAAAAGAAGATAGAGTTTCAGTTTTAAGGAGTATGATTTGAGAAGTAATAAGTATTTAGAAAATTGAATAAGTAAAGTAAGAAAAGAAGATAGAGTTTAAGTTTTAAGTAGTATGATTTGAGAAGTAATAAGTATTTATTAAATTGAAGAAGTAAAGTAAGAAAAGAAGATAGAATTTCAGTTTTAAGTAGTATGCTTTGAGAAGTATTAAGTATTTAGAAAATTGAATAAGTAAAGTAAGAAAATAAAATAGAATTTCAGTTTTAAGTAGTATGCTTTGAGAAGTATTAAGTATTTAGAAAATTGAATAAGTAAAGTAAGAAAATAAGAAAGAATTTCAGTTTTAAGTAGTATGCTTTGAGAAGTATTAAGTATTTATTTAAGTGAATAAGTAAAGTAAGAAAAGTAGATATAATTTCAGTTTAAAGGAGTATGCTTTGAGAAGTATTAAGTATTTAGAAAATTGATGAATTAAAGTAAGAAATGAAGATATAATTTCAGTTTTATTGAGTATGCTTTGAGAAGTAATAAGTATTCAGAAAAGTGATGAATTAAAGTAAGAAAAGAAGATAGAATTTAAGTTTAAAGGAGTATGTTTAGAGAAGTAATAAGTATTTAGAAAAGTGATGAATTAAATAAGAAAAGAAGATTGAGTTTCAGTTTTAAGGAGTATGCTTTGAGAAGTAATAAGTATTTATTTAAGTGAATAAGTAAAGTAAGAAAAGAAGATAGAGTTTCAGTTTTAAGGAGTATGCTTTGAGAAGTAATATTTATTTAGAAAAGTGATGAATTAAAGTAAGAAATGAAGATAGAATTTCAGTTTTATTGAGTATGCTTTGAGAAGTAATAAGTATTCAGAAAAGTGATGAATTAAAGTAAGAAATGAAGATAGAATTTAAGTTTAAAGGAGTATGTTTAGAGAAGTAATAAGTATTTAGAAAAGTGAAGAAGTAAAGTAAGAAAAGAAGATATAATTTCAGTTTTAAGGAGTATGCTTTGAGAAGTATTAAGTATTTAGAAAAGTGATGAATTAAAGTAAGAAAAGTAGATAGAATTTCAGTTTAAAGGAGTATGTTTAGAGAAGTAATAAGTATTTAGAAAAGTGAATAAGTAAAGTAAGAAAAGAAGATAGAATTTCAGTTTTATTGAGTATGCTTTGAGAAGTAATAAGTATTCAGAAAAGTGAAGAAGTAAAGTAAGAAAAAAAGATAGAATTTAAGTTTTAAGTAGTATGTTTAGAGAAGTAATAAGTATTTAGAAAAGTGAAGAAGTAAAGTAAGAAAAGAAGATAGAGTTTCAGTTTTAAGTAGTATGATTTGAGAAGTAATAAGTATTAGAAAAGTGAAGAAGTAAAGTAAGAAAAGAAGATAGAATTTCAGTTTTAAGGAGTATGATTTGAGAAGTAATAAGTATTTAGAAAAGTGAAGAAGTAAAGTAAGAAAAAAAGATAGAGTTTCAATTGTAAGGCGTATGCTTTGAGAAATAATAAGTATTTAGAAAAGTGAAGAAGTAAAGTAAGAAAAGAAGATAGAGTTTCAGTTTTAAGGAGTATGCTTTGAAAAGTAATAAGTATTTAGAAAAGTGAAGAAGTAAAGTAAGAAAAGAAGATAGAGTTTCAATTGTAAGGAGTATGCTTTGAGAAGTAATAAGTATTTAGAAAAGTGAAGAAGTAAAGTAAGAAAAAAAGATAGAGTTTCAGTTTTAAGTAGTATGCTTTGAGAAGTAATAAGTATTTAGAAAAGTGAAGAAGTAAAGTAAGAAAAAAAGATAGAGTTTCAGTTTTAAGGAGTATGCTTTGAGAAGTAATAAGTATTTAGAAAAGTGAATAAGTAAAGTAAGAAAAGAAGATAGAATTTCAGTTTTAAGGAGTATGCTTTGAGAAGTAATAAGTATTTAGAAAAGTGAAGAAGTAAAGTAAGAAAAAAAGATAGAATTTCAGTTTTAAGGAGTATGCTTTGAGAAGTAATAAGTATTTAGAAAAGTGAAGAAGTAAAGTAAGAAAAGAAGATAGAGTTTCAGTTTTAAGGAGTATGCTTTGAGAAGTAATAAGTATTTAGAAAAGTGAAGAAGTAAAGTAAGAATAGAAGATAGAGTTTCAATTGTAAGGAGTATGCTTTGAGAAGTAATAAGTATTTATAAAAGTGAAGAAGTAAAGTAAGAAAAGAAGATAGAGTTTCAGTTTTAAGGAGTATGCTTTGAGAAGTAATAAGTATTTAGAAAAGTGAAGAAGTAAAGTAAGAAAAAAAGATAGAGTTTCAGTTTTAAGGAGTATGCTTTGAGAAGTAATAAGTATTTAGAAAAGTGAAGAAGTAAAGTAAGAAAAGAAGATAGAGTTTCAGTTTTAAGGAGTATGCTTTGAGAAGTAATAAGTATTTAGAAAAGTGAAGAAGTAAAGTAAGAAAAGAAGATAGAATTTCAGTTTTAAGGAGTATGCTTTGAGAAGTAATAAGTATTTAGAAAAGTGAAGAAGTAAAGTAAGAAAAGAAGATAGAGTTTAAGTTTTAAGGAGTATGCTTTGAGAAGTAATAAGTATTTAAAAAGTGAAGAAGTAAAGTAAGAAAAGAAGATAGAGTTTCAATTGTAAGGCGTATGCTTTGAGAAGTAATAAGTATTTAGAAAAGTGAAGAAGTAAAGTAAGAAAAGAAGATAGAGTTTCAGTTTTAAGGCGTATGCTTTGAGAAGTAATAAGTATTTAGAAAAGTGAAGAAGTAAAGTAAGAAAAGAAGATAGAGTTTCAGTTTTAAGTAGTATGCTTTGAGAAGTAATAAGTATTTAGAAAAGTGAAGAAGTAAAGTAAGAAAATAAGATAGAATTTCAGTTTAAAGGAGTATGTTTAGAGAAGTAATAAGTGATTAGAAAAGTGAAGAAGTAAAGTAAGAAAAGAAGATAGAATTTCAGTTTTAAGGAGTATGCTTTGAGAAGTAATAAGTATTTAGAAAAGTGAAGAAGTAAAGTAAGAAAAGAAGATAGAGTTTCAGTTTTAAGGAGTATGCTTTGAGAAGTAATAAGTATTTAAAAAGTGAAGAAGTAAAGTAAGAAAAGAAGATAGAATTTCAGTTTAAAGGAGTATGTTTAGAGAAGTAATATTTATTTAGAAAAGTGAAGAAGTAAAGTAAGAAAAAAAGATAGAGTTTCAGTTTTAAGGAGTATGATTTGAGAAGTAATAAGTATTTAGAAAAGTGAAGAAGTAAAGTAAGAAAAGAAGATAGAATTTCAGTTTAAAGGAGTATGTTTAGAGAAGCAATAAGTGATTAGAAAAGTGAAGAAGTAAAGTAAGAAAAGAAGATAGAGTTTCAATTTTAAGTAGTATGCTTTGAGAAGTAATAAGTATTTAGAAAAGTGAAGAAGTAAAGTAAGAAAAGAAGATAGAATTTAAGTTTAAAGGAGTATGTTTAGAGAAGTAATAAGTATTTAGAAAAGTGATGAATTAAAGTAAGAAAAGAAGATATAATTTCAGTTTAAAGGAGTATGCTTTGAGAAGTAATAAGTATTTAGAAAAGTGATGAATTAAAGTAAGAAATGAGGATATAATTTCAGTTTAAAGGAGTATGTTTAGAGAAGTAATAAGTATTTAGAAAAGTGATCAATTAAAGTAAGAAATGAAGATAGAATTTAAGTTTTAAAAAGTATGCTTTGAGAAGTAATAAGTATTTAGAAAAGTGAAGAAGTAAAGTAAGAAAAGAAGATAGAGTTTCAGTTTTAAGGAGTATGCTTTGAAAAGTAATAAGTATTTAGAAAAGTGAAGAAGTAAAGTAAGAAAAGAAGATAGAGTTTCAATTGTAAGGAGTATGCTTTGAGAAGTAATAAGTATTTAGAAAAGTGAAGAAGTAAAGTAAGAAAAGAAGATAGAATTTAAGTTTAAAGGAGTATGTTTAGAGAAGTAATAAGTATTTAGAAAAGTGATGAATTAAAGTAAGAAAAGTAGATAGAATATCAGTTTAAAGGAGTATGTTTAGAGAAGTAATAAGTATTTAGAAAAGTGATGAATTAAAGTAAGAAAAGTAGATAGAATTTCAGTTTAAAGGAGTATGTTTAGAGAAGTAATAAGTATTTAGAAAAGTGATGAATTAAAGTAAGAAATGAAGATAGAATTTCAGTTTTATTGAGTATGCTTTGAGAAGTAATAAGTATTTAGAAAAGTGAAGAAGTAAAGTAAGAAAAGAAGATAGAGTTTCAGTTTTAAGGAGTATGCTTTGAAAAGTAATAAGTATTTAGAAAAGTGAAGAAGTAAAGTAAGAAAAAAAGATAGAGTTTCAATTGTAAGGCGTATGCTTTGAGAAGTAATAAGTATTTAGAAAAGTGAAGAAGTAAAGTAAGAAAAGAAGATAGAGTTTCAGTTTTAAGGAGTATGCTTTGAGAAGTAATAAGTATTTAGAAAAGTGAAGAAGTAAAGTAAGAAAAGAAGATAGAATTTCAGTTTTAAGGAGTATGCTTTGAGAAGTAATAAGTGATTAGAAAAGTGAAGAAGTAAAGTAAGAAAAGAAGATAGAGTTTCAGTTTTAAGGAGTATGCTTTGAGAAGTAATAAGTATTTAAAAAGTGAAGAAGTAAAGTAAGAAAAGAAGATAGAGTTTCAATTGTAAGGCGTATGCTTTGAGAAGTAATAAGTATTTAGAAAAGTGAAGAAGTAAAGTAAGAAAAGAAGATAGAGTTTCAGTTTTAAGGAGTATGCTTTGAGAAGTAATAAGTGATTAGAAAAGTTAAGAAGTAAAGTAAGAAAAGAAGATAGAGTTTCAGTTTTAAGGAGTATGCTTTGAGAAGTAATAAGTATTTAGAAAAGTGAAGAAGTAAAGTAAGAAAAGAAGATAGAGTTTCAGTTTTAAGGAGTATGCTTTGAGAAGTAATAAGTATTTAAAAAGTGAAGAAGTAAAGTAAGAAAAGAAGATAGAGTTTCAATTGTAAGGCGTATGCTTTGAGAAGTAATAAGTATTTAGAAAAGTGAAGAAGTAAAGTAAGAAAAGAAGATAGAGTTTCAGTTTTAAGGAGTATGCTTTGAGAAGTAATAAGTATTTAGAAAAGTGAAGAAGTAAAGTAAGAAAAGAAGATAGAATTTCAGTTTTAAGGAGTATGCTTTGAGAAGTAATAAGTGATTAGAAAAGTGAAGAAGTAAAGTAAGAAAAGAAGATAGAGTTTCAGTTTTAAGGAGTATGCTTTGAGAAGTAATAAGTATTTAAAAAGTGAAGAAGTAAAGTAAGAAAAGAAGATAGAGTTTCAATTGTAAGGCGTATGCTTTGAGAAGTAATAAGTATTTAGAAAAGTGAAGAAGTAAAGTAAGAAAAGAAGATAGAGTTTCAGTTTTAAGGAGTATGTTTAGAGAAGTAATAAGTATTTAGAAAAGTGAAGAAGTAAAGTAAGAAAAGAAGATAGAGTTTCAGTTTTAAGGAGTATGCTTTGAGAAGTAATAAGTATTTAGAAAAGTGATGAATTAAAGTAAGAAATGAGGATATAATTTCAGTTTAAAGGAGTATGTTTTGAGAAGTAATAAGTATTTAGAAAAGTGAAGAAGTAAAGTAAGAAAAAAAGATAGAGTTTAAGTTTTAAGGAGTATGCTTTGAGAAGTAATAAGTATTTAGAAAAGTGAAGAAGTAAAGTAAGAAAAGAAGCAAGAGTTTCAATTGTAAGGAGTATGCTTTGAAAAGTAATAAGTATTTAGAAAAGTGAAGAAGTAAAGTAAGAAAAGAAGATAGAGTTTCAATTGTAAGGAGTATGCTTTGAGAAGTAATAAGTATTTAGAAAAGTGAAGAAGTAAAGTAAGAAAAGAAGATAGAGTTTCAGTTTTAAGGAGTATGCTTTGAGAAGTAATAAGTATTTAGAAAAGTGAAGAAGTAAAGTAAGAAAAGAAGATAGAATTTCAGTTTTAAGGAGTATGCTTTGAGAAGTAATAAGTATTTAGAAAAGTGAAGAAGTAAAGTAAGAAAAGAAGATAGAGTTTCAGTTTTAAGGAGTATGCTTTGAGAAGTAATAAGTATTTAAAAAGTGAAGAAGTAAAGTAAGAAAAGAAGATAGAGTTTCAATTGTAAGGCGTATGCTTTGAGAAGTAATAAGTATTTAGAAAAGTGAAGAAGTAAAGTAAGAAAAGAAGATAGAGTTTCAGTTTTAAGGAGTATGTTTAGAGAAGTAATAAGTATTTAGAAAAGTGAAGAAGTAAAGTAAGAAAAAAAGATAGAGTTTCAGTTTTAAGGAGTATGATTTGAGAAGTAATAAGTATTTAGAAAAGTGAAGAAGTAAAGTAAGGAAAAAAGATAGAGTTTTAGTTTTAAGGAGTATGTTTAGAGAAGTAATAAGTGATTAGAAAAGTGAAGAAGTAAAGTAAGAAAAGAAGATAGAATTTCAGTTTTAAGGAGTATGCTTTGAGAAGTAATAAGTATTTAGAAAAGTGAAGAAGTAAAGTAAGAAAAGAAGATAGAGTTTCAGTTTTAAGGAGTATGCTTTGAGAAGTAATAAGTGATTAGAAAAGTGAAGAAGTAAAGTAAGAAAAGAAGATAGAGTTTCAGTTTTAAGGAGTATGCTTTGAGAAGTAATAAGTATTTAGAAAAGTGAAGAAGTAAAGTAAGAAAAGAAGATAGAGTTTCAGTTTTAAGGAGTATGTTTAGAGAAGTAATAAGTATTTAGAAAAGTGAATAAGTAAAGTAAGAAAAGAAGATAGAATTTCAGTTTTAAGGAGTATGATTTGAGAAGTAATAAGTATTTAGAAAAGTGAAGAAGTAAAGTAAGGAAAAAAGATAGAGTTTTAGTTTTAAGGAGTATGTTTAGAGAAGTAATAAGTATTTAGAAAAGTGAAGAAGTAAAGTAAGAAAAGAAGATAGAGTTTCAGTTTTAAGTAGTATGCTTTGAGAAGTAATAAGTATTTAGAAAAGTGAAGAAGTAAAGTAAGAAAATAAGATAGAGTTTCAGTTTTAAGGAGTATGCTTTGAGAAGTAATAAGTGATTAGAAAAGTGAAGAAGTAAAGTAAGAAAAGAAGATAGAGTTTCAATTGTAAGGCGTATGCTTTGAGAAGTAATAAGTATTTAGAAAAGTGAAGAAGTAAAGTAAGAAAAGAAGATAGAGTTTCAGTTTTAAGGAGTGTGCTTTGAGAAGTAATAAGTATTTAGAAAAGTGAAGAAGTAAAGTAAGAAAAGAAGATAGAGTTTCAGTTTTAAGGAGTATGCTTTGAGAAGTAATAAGTATTTAGAAAAGTGAAGAAGTAAAGTAAGAAAAGAAGATAGAGTTTCAGTTTTAAGGAGTATGCTTTGAGAAGTAATAAGTATTTAAAAAGTGAAGAAGTAAAGTAAGAAAAGAAGATAGAGTTTCAATTGTAAGGCGTATGCTTTGAGAAGTAATAAGTATTTAGAAAAGTGAAGAAGTAAAATAAGAAAAGAAGATAGAGTTTCAGTTTTAAGGAGTATGCTTTGAGAAGTAATAAGTATTTAGAAAAGTGAAGAAGTAAAGTAAGAAAAGAAGATAGAGTTTCAGTTTTAAGGAGTATGTTTAGAGAAGTAATAAGTATTTAGAAAAGTGAAGAAGTAAAGTAAGAAATGAAGATAGAGTTTCAGTTTTAAGGAGTATGCTTTGAGAAGTAATAAGTATTTAGAAAAGTGAAGAAGTAAAGTAAGAAAAGAAGATAGAGTTTCAGTTTTATTGAGTATGCTTTGAGAAGTAATAAGTATTTAAAAAGTGAAGAAGTAAAGTAAGAAAAGAAGATAGAGTTTCAATTGTAAGGCGTATGCTTTGAGAAGTAATAAGTATTTAGAAAAGTGAAGAAGTAAAGTAAGAAAAGAAGATAGAGTTTCAGTTTTAAGGAGTATGCTTTGAGAAGTAATAAGTATTTAGAAAAGTGAAGAAGTAAAGTAAGAAAAGAAGATAGAATTTAGTTTTAAGGAGTATGATTTGAGAAGTAATAAGTATTTAGAAAAGTGAAGAAGTAAAGTAAGAAAAGAAGATAGAGTTTCAGTTTTAAGGAGTATGCTTTGAGAAGTAATAAGTATTTAGAAAAGTGAAGAAGTAAAGTAAGAAAAAAAGATAGAGTTTCAGTTTTAAGGAGTATGATTTGAGAAGTAATAAGTATTTAGAAAAGTGAAGAAGTAAAGTAAGAAAAGAAGATAGAGTTTCAGTTTTAAGGAGTATGCTTTGAGAAGTAATAAGTATTTAGAAAAGTGAATAAGTAAAGTAAGAAAAGAAGATAGAATTTCAGTTTAAAGGAGTATGTTTTGAGAAGTAATAAGTATTTAGAAAAGTGAAGAAGTAAAGTAAGAAATGAAGATAGAGTTTAAGTTTTAAGGAGTATGCTTTGAGAAGTAATAAGTATTTAGAAAAGTGAAGAAGTAAAGTAAGAAAAGAAGATAGAGTTTCAGTTTTAAGGAGTATGTTTAGAGAAGTAATAAGTATTTAGAAAAGTGAAGAAGTAAAGTAAGAAAAAAAGATAGAGTTTCAATTGTAAGGCGTATGCTTTGAGAAGTAATAAGTATTTAGAAAAGTGAAGAAGTAAAGTAAGAAAAAAAGATAGAGTTTCAGTTTTAAGGAGTATGCTTTGAGAAGTAATAAGTATTTAGAAAAGTGAAGAAGTAAAGTAAGAAAAGAAGATAGAGTTTCAGTTTAAAGGAGTATGCTTTGAGAAGTAATAAGTATTTAGAAAAGTGAAGAAGTAAAGTAAGAAAAAAAGATAGAGTTTCAGTTTTAAGGAGTATGATTTGAGAAGTAATAAGTATTTAGAAAAGTGAAGAAGTAAAGTAAGAAAAAAAGATAGAGTTTCAGTTTTAAGGAGTATGCTTTGAGAAGTAATAAGTATTTAGAAAAGTGAAGAAGTAAAGTAAGA
This sequence comes from Loxodes magnus, assembly GCA_946699065.1. Taxonomy (NCBI): domain Eukaryota; phylum Ciliophora; class Karyorelictea; order Loxodida; family Loxodidae; genus Loxodes; species Loxodes magnus. The sequence continues at coordinate 43,727 of CAMPDV010002380.1, forward strand.
AAAGAAGATAGAGTTTAAGTTTTAAGGAGTATGCTTTGAGAAGTAATAAGTATTTAGAAAAGTGAAGAAGTAAAGTAAGAAAAAAAGATAGAGTTTCAGTTTTAAGGAGTATGATTTGAGAAGTAATAAGTATTTAGAAAAGTGAAGAAGTAAAGTAAGAAAAAAAGATAGAGTTTCAGTTTAAAGGAGTATGCTTTGAGAAGTAATAAGTATTTAAAAAGTGAAGAAGTAAAGTAAGAAAAGAAGATAGAGTTTCAATTGTAAGGCGTATGCTTTGAGAAGTAATAAGTGATTAGAAAAGTGAATAAGTAAAGTAAGAAAAGAAGATAGAGTTTCAGTTTAAAGGAGTATGTTTAGAGAAGTAATAAGTATTTAGAAAAGGATGAATTAAAGTAAGAAATGAAGATAGAATTTCAGTTTTATTGAGTATGTTTAGAGAAGTAATAAGTATTCAGAAAAGTGATGAATTAAAGTAAGAAATTAGGATAGAATTTCAGTTTAAAGGAGTATGTTTAGAGAAGTAATAAGTATTTAGAAAAGTGAAGAAGTAAAGTAAGAAAAGAAGATAGAGTTTCAGTTTTAAGGAGTATGCTTTGAGAAGTAATAAGTATTTAGAAAAGTGATGAATTAAAGTAAGAAATGAAGATAGAATTTCAGTTTTATTGAGTATGTTTAGAGAAGTAATAAGTATTCAGAAAAGTGATGAATTAAAGTAAGAAAAGAAGATAGAGTTTCAATTGTAAGGCGTATGCTTTGAGAAGTAATAAGTATTTATAAAAGTGAAGAAGTAAAGTAAGAAAAGAAGATAGAGTTTCATTTTTAAGGAGTATGATTTGAGAAGTAATAAGTATTTAAAAAGTGATGAATTAAAGTAAGAAATGAAGATAGAATTTCAGTTTTATTGAGTATGTTTAGAGAAGTAATAAGTATTTAGAAAAGTGAATAAGTAAAGTAAGAAAAGAAGATAGAGTTTCAGTTTTAAGTAGTATGCTTTGAGAAGTAATAAGTATTTAGAAAAGTGAAGAAGTAAAGTAAGAAAAGAAGATAGAATTTCAGTTTTAAGGAGTATGCTTTGAGAAGTATTAAGTATTTAGAAAAGTGATGAATTAAAGTAAGAAAAGTTGATAGAATTTCAGTTTAAAGGAGTATGTTTAGAGAAGTAATATTTATTTAGAAAAGTGAAGAAGTAAAGTAAGAAATGAAGATAGAATTTCAGTTTTATTGAGTATGCTTTGAGAAGTAATAAGTATTCAGAAAAGTGATGAATTAAAGTAAGAAAAGAAGATAGAATTTAAGTTTAAAGGAGTATGCTTTGAGAAGTAATAAGTATTTAGAAAAGTGATGAATTAAAGTAAGAAAAGAAGATATAATTTCAGTTATAAGTAGTATGCTTTGAGAAGTAATATGTATTCAGAAAAGTGATGAATTAAAGTAAGAAAATAAGAAAGAATTTCAGTTTTAAGTAGTATGCTTTGAGAAGTATAAAGTATTTAGAAAAGTGAAGAAGTAAAGTAAGAAATGAAGATAGAGTTTCAGTTTTAAGGAGTATGCTTTGAGAAGTAATAAGTATTTAGAAAAGTGAAGAAGTAAAGTAAGAAAAGAAGATAGAGTTTAAGTTTTAAGGAGTATGCTTTGAGAAGTAATAAGTATTTAGAAAAGTGAAGAAGTAAAGTAAGAAAAGAAGATAGAATTTCAGTTTTAAGGAGTATGCTTTGAGAAGTAATAAGTATTTAGAAAAGTGAAGAAGTAAAGTAAGAAAAAAAGATAGAGTTTAAGTTTTAAGGAGTATGCTTTGAGAAGTAATAAGTATTTAGAAAAGTGAAGAAGTAAAGTAAGAAAAGAAGATAGAGTTTCAGTTTTAAGGAGTATGCTTTGAGAAGTAATAAGTATTTAGAAAAGTGAAGAAGTAAAGTAAGAAAAGAAGATAGAGTATCAGTTTTAAGGAGTATGCTTTGAGAAGTAATAAGTATTTAGAAAAGTGAAGAAGTAAAGTAAGAAAAGAAGATAGAGTTTCAGTTTTAAGGAGTATGATTTGAGAAGTAATAAGTATTTAAAAAGTGAAGAAGTAAAGTAAGAAAAGAAGATAGAGTTTCAATTGTAAGGCGTATGCTTTGAGAAGTAATAAGTATTTAGAAAAGTGAAGAAGTAAAGTAAGAAAAAAAGATAGAGTTTCAGTTTTAAGGAGTATGCTTTGAGAAGTAATAAGTATTTAGAAAAGTGAAGAAGTAAAGTAAGAAAAGAAGATAGAGTTTCAGTTTTAAGGAGTATGCTTTGAGAAGTAATAAGTATTTAAAAAGTGAAGAAGTAAAGTAAGAAAAGAAGATAGAGTTTCAATTGTAAGGCGTATGCTTTGAGAAGTAATAAGTATTTAGAAAAGTGATGAATTAAAGTAAGAAATGAAGATAGAATTTAAGTTTAAAGGAGTATGTTTAGAGAAGTAATAAGTATTTAGAAAAGTGATGAATTAATGTAAGAAATGAAGATATAATTTCAGTTTTATTGAGTATGCTTTGAGAAGTAATAAGTATTCAGAAAAGTGATGAATTAAAGTAAGAAAAGTAGATAGAATATCAGTTTAAAGGAGTATGTTTAGAGAAGTAATAAGTATTTAGAAAAGTGATGAATTAAAGTAAGAAATGAAGATATAATTTCAGTTTTATTGAGTATGCTTTGAGAAGTAATAAGTATTCAGAAAAGTGATGAATTAAAGTAAGAAAAGAAGATAGAATTTAAGTTTAAAGGAGTATGTTTAGAGAAGTAATAAGTATTTAGAAAAGTGATGAATTAAAGTAAGAAAAGAAGATAGAGTTTCAGTTTTAAGGAGTATGCTTTGAGAAGTAATAAGTATTTAGAAAAGTGATGAATTAAAGTAAGAAAAGTAGATAGAATATCAGTTTAAAGGAGTATGTTTAGAGAAGTAATAAGTATTTAGAAAAGTGATGAATTAAAGTAAGAAAAGTAGATAGAATTTCAGTTTAAAGGAGTATGTTTAGAGAAGTAATAAGTATTCAGAAAAGTGATGAATTAAAGTAAGAAAAGAAGATAGAATTTAAGTTTAAAGGAGTATGTTTAGAGAAGTAATAAGTATTTAGAAAAGTGATGAATTAAAGTAAGAAAAGAAGATAGAGTTTCAGTTTTAAGGAGTATGCTTTGAGAAGTAATAAGTATTTAGAAAAGTGAAGAAGTAAAGTAAGAAAAGAAGATAGAGTTTCAGTTTTAAGGAGTATGATTTGAGAAGTAATAAGTATTTAGAAAAGTGAAGAAGTAAAGTAAGAAAAGAAGATAGAGTTTCAGTTTTAAGGAGTATGCTTTGAGAAGTAATAAGTATTTATAAAAGTGAAGAAGTAAAGTAAGAAAAGAAGATAGAGTTTCAATTTTAAGGAGTATGCTTTGAGAAGTATTAAGTATTTAGAAAAGTGAAGAAGTAAAGTAAGAAAAGAAGATAGAGTTTCAGTTTTAAGGAGTATGCTTTGAGAAGTAATAAGTATTTAGAAAAGTGAAGAAGTAAAGTAAGAAAAGAAGATAGAGTTTCAGTTTTAAGGAGTATGATTTGAGAAGTAATAAGTATTTAGAAAAGTGAAGAAGTAAAGTAAGAAAAGAAGATAGAGTTTCAGTTTTAAGGAGTATGCTTTGAGAAGTAATAAGTATTTATAAAAGTGAAGAAGTAAAGTAAGAAAAGAAGATAGAGTTTCAATTTTAAGGAGTATGCTTAGAGAAGTAATAATTATTCAGAAAAGTGATGAATTAAAGTAAGAAAAGAAGATAGAGTTTCAGTTTTAAGGAGTATGCTTTGAGAAGTAATAAGTATTTAAAAAGTGAAGAAGTAAAGTAAGAAAAGAAGATAGAGTTTCAATTGTAAGGAGTATGCTTTGAGAAGTAATAAGTATTTAGAAAAGTGAAGAAGTAAAGTAAGAAAAGAAGATAGAATTTAAGTTTAAAGGAGTATGTTTAGAGAAGTAATAAGTATTTATAAAAGTGAAGAAGTAAAGTAAGAAAAGAAGATAGAGTTTCAGTTTTAAGGAGTATGCTTTGAGAAGTAATAAGTGATTAAAAAGTGAAGAAGTAAAGTAAGAAAAGAAGATAGAGTTTCAATTGTAAGGCGTATGCTTTGAGAAGTAATAAGTATTTAGAAAAGTGAAGAAGTAAAGTAAGAAAAAAAGATAGAGTTTCAGTTTTAAGGAGTATGCTTTGAGAAGTAATAAGTATTTAGAAAAGTGAAGAAGTAAAGTAAGAAAAGAAGATAGAGTTTCAGTTTAAAGGAGTATGCTTTGAGAAGTAATAAGTATTTAGAAAAGTGAAGAAGTAAAGTAAGAAAAAAAGATAGAGTTTCAGTTTTAAGGAGTATGATTTGAGAAGTAATAAGTATTTAGAAAAGTGAAGAAGTAAAGTAAGAAAAGAAGATAGAGTTTCAGTTTTAAGGAGTATGCTTTGAGAAGTAATAAGTATTCAGAAAAGTGATGAATTAAAGTAAGAAAAGAAGATAGAGTTTCAATTGTAAGGCGTATGCTTTGAGAAGTAATAAGTATTTAGAAAAGTGAAGAAGTAAAGTAAGAAAAGAAGATAGAGTTTCAGTTTTAAGGAGTATGCTTTGAGAAGTAATAAGTATTTAGAAAAGTGAAGAAGTAAAGTAAGAAAAGAAGATAGAGTTTCAATTTTAAGGAGTATGCTTAGAGAAGTAATAATTATTCAGAAAAGTGATGAATTAAAGTAAGAAAAGAAGATAGAGTTTCAGTTTTAAGGAGTATGCTTTGAGAAGTAATAAGTATTTAGAAAAGTGAAGAAGTAAAGTAAGAAAAGAAGATAGAGTTTCAGTTTAAAGGAGTATGCTTTGAGAAGTAATAAGTATTTAGAAAAGTGAAGAAGTAAAGTAAGAAAAAAAGATAGAGTTTCAGTTTTAAGGAGTATGATTTGAGAAGTAATAAGTATTTAGAAAAGTGAAGAAGTAAAGTAAGAAAAGAAGATAGAGTTTCAATTGTAAGGCGTATGCTTTGAGAAGTAATAAGTATTTAGAAAAGTGATGAATTAAAGTAAGAAAAGTAGATAGAGTTTCAATTGTAAGGCGTATGCTTTGAGAAGTAATAAGTATTTAGAAAAGTGAAGAAGTAAAGTAAGAAAAGAAGATAGAGTTTCAGTTTTAAGGAGTATGCTTTGAGAAGTAATAAGTATTTAGAAAAGTGAAGAAGTAAAGTAAGAAAAGAAGATAGAGTTTCAATTGTAAGGAGTATGCTTTGAGAAGTAATAAGTGATTAGAAAAGTGAAGAAGTAAAGTAAGAAAAGAAGATAGAATTTCAGTTTTAAGGAGTATGCTTTGAGAAGTAATAAGTGATTAGAAAAGTGAAGAAGTAAAGTAAGAAAAGAAGATAGAGTTTCAGTTTTAAGGAGTATGCTTTGAGAAGTAATAAGTATTTAGAAAAGTGAAGAAGTAAAGTAAGAAAAAAAGATAGAATTTCAGTTTAAAGGAGTATGTTTAGAGAAGTAATATTTATTTAGAAAAGTGATGAATTAAAGTAAGAAATGAAGATAGAATTTCAGTTTTATTGAGTATGCTTTGAGAAGTAATAAGTATTCAGAAAAGTGATGAATTAAAGTAAGAAAAGAAGATAGAATTTAAGTTTAAAGGAGTATGCTTTGAGAAGTAATAAGTATTTATAAAAGTGAAGAAGTAAAGTAAGAAAAGAAGATAGAGTTTCAATTGTAAGGAGTATGCTTTGAGAAGTAATAAGTGATTAGAAAAGTGAAGAAGTAAAGTAAGAAAAGAAGATAGAATTTCAGTTTTAAGGAGTATGCTTTGAGAAGTAATAAGTGATTAGAAAAGTGAAGAAGTAAAGTAAGAAAAGAAGATAGAGTTTCAGTTTTAAGGAGTATGCTTTGAGAAGTAATAAGTATTTAGAAAAGTGAAGAAGTAAAGTAAGAAAAAAAGATAGAGTTTCAGTTTTAAGGAGTATGCTTTGAGAAGTAATAAGTATTTAAAAAGTGAAGAAGTAAAGTAAGAAAAGAAGATAGAGTTTCAGTTTTAAGGAGTATGCTTTGAGAAGTAATAAGTATTTAGAAAAGTGAAGAAGTAAAGTAAGAAAAGAAGATAGAGTTTCAATTGTAAGGCGTATGATTTGAGAAGTAATAAGTATTTAGAAAAGTGAAGAAGTAAAGTAAGAAAAGAAGATAGAGTTTCAAATGTAAGGAGTATGCTTTGAGAAGTAATAAGTATTTAGAAAAGTGAAGAAGTAAAGTAAGAAAAGAAGATAGAGTTTCAGTTTTAAGGAGTATGCTTTGAGAAGTAATAAGTATTTAGAAAAGTGAAGAAGTAAAGTAAGAAAAGAAGATAGAGTTTCAGTTTTAAGGAGTATGCTTTGAGAAGTAATAAGTGATTAAAAAGTGAAGAAGTAAAGTAAGAAAAGAAGATAGAGTTTCAATTGTAAGGCGTATGCTTTGAGAAGTAATAAGTATTTAGAAAAGTGAAGAAGTAAAGTAAGAAAAGAAGATAGAGTTTCAGTTTTAAGGAGTATGCTTTGAGAAGTAATAAGTATTTAGAAAAGTGAAGAAGTAAAGTAAGAAAAGAAGATAGAGTTTCAATTGTAAGGCGTATGCTTTGAGAAGTAATAAGTATTTAGAAAAGTGATGAATTAAAGTAAGAAAAGAAGATAGAGTTTCAGTTTTAAGGAGTATGCTTTGAGAAGTAATAAGTATTTATAAAAGTGAAGAAGTAAAGTAAGAAAAGAAGATAGAGTTTCAATTGTAAGGAGTATGCTTTGAGAAGTAATAAGTGATTAGAAAAGTGAAGAAGTAAAGTAAGAAAAAAAGATAGAATTTCAGTTTTAAGGAGTATGCTTTGAGAAGTAATAAGTGATTAGAAAAGTGAAGAAGTAAAGTAAGAAAAAAAGATAGAATTTCAGTTTTAAGGAGTATGCTTTGAGAAGTAATAAGTATTTAGAAAAGTGAAGAAGTAAAGTAAGAAAAGAAGATAGAGTTTCAGTTTTAAGGAGTATGCTTTGAGAAGTAATAAGTGATTAGAAAAGTGAAGAAGTAAAGTAAGAAAAGAAGATAGAATTTCAGTTTAAAGGAGTATGTTTAGAGAAGTAATATGTATTTAGAAAAGTGAAGAAGTAAAGTAAGAAAAGAAGATAGAGTTTCAATTGTAAGGAGTATGCTTTGAGAAGTAATAAGTATTTATAAAAGTGAAGAAGTAAAGTAAGAAAAAAAGATAGAGTTTAAGTTTTAAGTAGTATGCTTTGAGAAGTAATAAGTATTTAGAAAAGTGAAGAAGTAAAGTAAGAAAAGAAGATAGAGTTTCAGTTTAAAGGAGTATGCTTTGAGAAGTAATAAGTATTTAGAAAAGTGAAGAAGTAAAGTAAGAAAAGAAGATAGAGTTTCAATTGTAAGGAGTATGCTTTGAGAAGTAATAAGTATTTAGAAAAGTGAAGAAGTAAAGTAAGAAAAGAAGATAGAGTTTCAGTTTAAAGGAGTATGCTTTGAGAAGTAATAAGTATTTAGAAAAGTGAAGAAGTAAAGTAAGAAAAAAAGATAGAGTTTCAGTTTTAAGGAGTATGATTTGAGAAGTAATAAGTATTTAGAAAAGTGAAGAAGTAAAGTAAGAAAAGAAGATAGAGTTTCAATTGTAAGGCGTATGCTTTGAGAAGTAATAAGTATTTAGAAAAGTGATGAATTAAAGTAAGAAAAGTAGATAGAGTTTCAATTGTAAGGCGTATGCTTTGAGAAGTAATAAGTATTTAGAAAAGTGAAGAAGTAAAGTAAGAAAAGAAGATAGAGTTTCAGTTTTAAGGAGTATGCTTTGAGAAGTAATAAGTATTTAGAAAAGTGAAGAAGTAAAGTAAGAAAAGAAGATAGAGTTTCAATTGTAAGGAGTATGCTTTGAGAAGTAATAAGTGATTAGAAAAGTGAAGAAGTAAAGTAAGAAAAGAAGATAGAATTTCAGTTTTAAGGAGTATGCTTTGAGAAGTAATAAGTGATTAGAAAAGTGAAGAAGTAAAGTAAGAAAAGAAGATAGAGTTTCAGTTTTAAGGAGTATGCTTTGAGAAGTAATAAGTATTTAGAAAAGTGAAGAAGTAAAGTAAGAAAAAAAGATAGAATTTCAGTTTAAAGGAGTATGTTTAGAGAAGTAATATTTATTTAGAAAAGTGATGAATTAAAGTAAGAAATGAAGATAGAATTTCAGTTTTATTGAGTATGCTTTGAGAAGTAATAAGTATTCAGAAAAGTGATGAATTAAAGTAAGAAAAGAAGATAGAATTTAAGTTTAAAGGAGTATGCTTTGAGAAGTAATAAGTATTTATAAAAGTGAAGAAGTAAAGTAAGAAAAGAAGATAGAGTTTCAATTGTAAGGAGTATGCTTTGAGAAGTAATAAGTGATTAGAAAAGTGAAGAAGTAAAGTAAGAAAAGAAGATAGAATTTCAGTTTTAAGGAGTATGCTTTGAGAAGTAATAAGTGATTAGAAAAGTGAAGAAGTAAAGTAAGAAAAGAAGATAGAGTTTCAGTTTTAAGGAGTATGCTTTGAGAAGTAATAAGTATTTAGAAAAGTGAAGAAGTAAAGTAAGAAAAAAAGATAGAGTTTCAGTTTTAAGGAGTATGCTTTGAGAAGTAATAAGTATTTAAAAAGTGAAGAAGTAAAGTAAGAAAAGAAGATAGAGTTTCAGTTTTAAGGAGTATGCTTTGAGAAGTAATAAGTATTTAGAAAAGTGAAGAAGTAAAGTAAGAAAAGAAGATAGAGTTTCAATTGTAAGGCGTATGATTTGAGAAGTAATAAGTATTTAGAAAAGTGAAGAAGTAAAGTAAGAAAAGAAGATAGAGTTTCAAATGTAAGGAGTATGCTTTGAGAAGTAATAAGTATTTAGAAAAGTGAAGAAGTAAAGTAAGAAAAGAAGATAGAGTTTCAGTTTTAAGGAGTATGCTTTGAGAAGTAATAAGTATTTAGAAAAGTGAAGAAGTAAAGTAAGAAAAGAAGATAGAGTTTCAGTTTTAAGGAGTATGCTTTGAGAAGTAATAAGTGATTAAAAAGTGAAGAAGTAAAGTAAGAAATGAAGATAGAATTTAAGTTTTAAGGAGTATGCTTTGAGAAGTAATAAGTATTTAGAAAAGTGAAGAAGTAAAGTAAGAAAAGAAGATAGAGTTTCAGTTTTAAGGAGTATGCTTTGAGAAGTAATAAGTATTTAGAAAAGTGAAGAAGTAAAGTAAGAAAAGAAGATAGAGTTTCAATTGTAAGGCGTATGCTTTGAGAAGTAATAAGTATTTAGAAAAGTGATGAATTAAAGTAAGAAAAGAAGATAGAGTTTCAGTTTTAAGGAGTATGCTTTGAGAAGTAATAAGTATTTATAAAAGTGAAGAAGTAAAGTAAGAAAAGAAGATAGAGTTTCAGTTTTAAGGAGTATGCTTTGAGAAGTAATAAGTATTTATAAAAGTGAAGAAGTAAAGTAAGAAAAGAAGATAGAGTTTCAATTGTAAGGAGTATGCTTTGAGAAGTAATAAGTATTTAGAAAAGTGAAGAAGTAAAGTAAGAAAAAAAGATAGAATTTCAGTTTTAAGGAGTATGCTTTGAGAAGTAATAAGTGATTAGAAAAGTGAAGAAGTAAAGTAAGAAAAAAAGATAGAATTTCAGTTTTAAGGAGTATGCTTTGAGAAGTAATAAGTATTTAGAAAAGTGAAGAAGTAAAGTAAGAAAAGAAGATAGAGTTTCAGTTTTAAGGAGTATGCTTTGAGAAGTAATAAGTGATTAGAAAAGTGAAGAAGTAAAGTAAGAAAAGAAGATAGAATTTCAGTTTAAAGGAGTATGTTTAGAGAAGTAATAAGTATTTAGAAAAGTGATGAATTAAAGTAAGAAAAGTAGATAGAGTTTCAGTTTAAAGGAGTATGTTTTGAGAAGTAATAAGTATTTAGAAAAGTGAAGAAGTAAAGTAAGAAAAAAAGATAGAGTTTAAGTTTTAAGGAGTATGCTTTGAGAAGTAATAAGTATTTAGAAAAGTGAAGAAGTAAAGTAAGAAAAGAAGATAGAGTTTCAGTTTTAAGGAGTATGCTTTGAAAAGTAATAAGTATTTAGAAAAGTGAAGAAGTAAAGTAAGAAAAGAAGATAGAGTTTCAATTGTAAGGAGTATGCTTTGAGAAGTAATAAGTATTTAGAAAAGTGAAGAAGTAAAGTAAGAAAAGAAGATAGAGTTTCAGTTTAAAGGAGTATGCTTTGAGAAGTAATAAGTATTTAGAAAAGTGAAGAAGTAAAGTAAGAAAAGAAGATAGAGTTTCAATTGTAAGGAGTATGCTTTGAGAAGTAATAAGTATTTAGAAAAGTGAAGAAGTAAAGTAAGAAAAGAAGATAGAGTTTCAATTGTAAGGAGTATGCTTTGAGAAGTAATAAGTATTTAGAAAAGTGAAGAAGTAAAGTAAGAAAAAAAGATAGAATTTCAGTTTTATTGAGTATGCTTTGAGAAGTATTAAGTATTTAGAAAAGTGATAAATTAAAGTAAGAAAAAAAGATAGAATTTCAGTTTTATTGAGTATGCTTTGAGAAGTATTAAGTATTTAGAAAAGTGATGAATTAAAGTAAGAAAAGAAGATAGAATTTCAGTTTTATTGAGTATGCTTTGAGAAGTATTAAGTATTTAGAAAAGTGATGAATTAAAGTAAGAAAAGAAGATAGAGTTTCAGTTTTAAGGAGTATGCTTTGAGAAGTAATAAGTGATTAGAAAAGTGAAGAAGTAAAGTAAGAAAAAAAGATAGAGTTTAAGTTTTAAGGAGTATGCTTTGAGAAGTAATAAGTATTTAGAAAAGTGAAGAAGTAAAGTAAGAAAAAAAGATAGAATTTCAGTTTAAAGGAGTATGCTTTGAAAAGTAATAAGTATTTAGAAAAGTGAAGAAGTAAAGTAAGAAAAGAAGATAGAGTTTCAATTGTAAGGAGTATGCTTTGAGAAGTAATAAGTATTTAGAAAAGTGAAGAAGTAAAGTAAGAAAAGAAGATAGAGTTTCAGTTTAAAGGAGTATGCTTTGAGAAGTAATAAGTATTTAGAAAAGTGAAGAAGTAAAGTAAGAAAAGAAGATAGAGTTTCAATTGTAAGGAGTATGCTTTGAGAAGTAATAAGTATTTAGAAAAGTGAAGAAGTAAAGTAAGAAAAGAAGATAGAGTTTCAATTGTAAGGAGTATGCTTTGAGAAGTAATAAGTATTTAGAAAAGTGAAGAAGTAAAGTAAGAAAAAAAGATAGAATTTCAGTTTTATTGAGTATGCTTTGAGAAGTATTAAGTATTTAGAAAAGTGATGAATTAAAGTAAGAAAAAAAGATAGAATTTCAGTTTTATTGAGTATGCTTTGAGAAGTATTAAGTATTTAGAAAAGTGATGAATTAAAGTAAGAAAAGAAGATAGAATTTCAGTTTTATTGAGTATGCTTTGAGAAGTATTAAGTATTTAGAAAAGTGATGAATTAAAGTAAGAAAAGAAGATAGAGTTTCAGTTTTAAGGAGTATGCTTTGAGAAGTAATAAGTGATTAGAAAAGTGAAGAAGTAAAGTAAGAAAAGAAGATAGAGTTTAAGTTTTAAGGAGTATGCTTTGAGAAGTAATAAGTATTTAGAAAAGTGAAGAAGTAAAGTAAGAAAAGAAGATAGAGTTTCAGTTTTATTGAGTATGCTTTGAGAAGTATTAAGTATTTAGAAAAGTGATGAATTAAAGTAAGAAAAGAAGATAGAGTTTCAGTTTTAAGGAGTATGCTTTGAGAAGTAATAAGTGATTAAAAAGTGAAGAAGTAAAGTAAGAAAAAAAGATAGAGTTTAAGTTTTAAGGAGTATGCTTTGAGAAGTAATAAGTATTTAGAAAAGTGAAGAAGTAAAGTAAGAAAAGAAGATAGAGTTTCAGTTTTAAGGAGTATGCTTTGAAAAGTAATAAGTATTTAGAAAAGTGAAGAAGTAAAGTAAGAAAAGAAGATAGAGTTTCAATTGTAAGGAGTATGCTTTGAGAAGTAATAAGTGATTAGAAAAGTGAAGAAGTAAAGTAAGAAAAGAAGATAGAGTTTAAGTTTTAAGGAGTATGCTTTGAGAAGTATTAAGTATTTAGAAAAGTGAAGAAGTAAAGTAAGAAAAGAAGATAGAGTTTCAGTTTTAAGGAGTATGCTTTGAAAAGTAATAAGTATTTAGAAAAGTGAAGAAGTAAAGTAAGAAAAGAAGATAGAGTTTCAATTGTAAGGAGTATGCTTTGAGAAGTAATAAGTGATTAGAAAAGTGAAGAAGTAAAGTAAGAAAAGAAGATAGAGTTTCAGTTTTAAGGAGTATGCTTTGAGAAGTAATAAGTATTTAGAAAAGTGAAGAAGTAAAGTAAGAAAAGAAGATAGAGTTTCAATTGTAAGGAGTATGCTTTGAGAAGTAATATGTATTTAGAAAAGTGAAGAAGTAAAGTAAGAAAAGAAGATAGAGTTTCAGTTTTAAGGAGTATGCTTTGAGAAGTAATAAGTATTTAGAAAAGTGAATAAGTAAAGTAAGAAAAAAAGATAGAATTTCAGTTTTATTGAGTATGCTTTGAGAAGTATTAAGTATTTAGAAAAGTGATGAATTAAAGTAAGAAAAGAAGATAGAATTTCAGTTTTAAGGAGTATGCTTTGAGAAGTAATAAGTATTTAGAAAAGTGAAGAAGTAAAGTAAGAAAAGAAGATAGAGTTTCAATTGTAAGGAGTATGCTTTGAGAAGTAATAAGTATTTAGAAAAGTGAAGAAGTAAAGTAAGAAAAAAAGATAGAGTTTAAGTTTTAAGGAGTATGCTTTGAGAAGTAATAAGTATTTAGAAAAGTGAAGAAGTAAAGTAAGAAAAGAAGATAGAGTTTCAGTTTTAAGGAGTATGCTTTGAGAAGTAATAAGTATTTAGAAAAGTGAAGAAGTAAAGTAAGAAAAGAAGATAGAGTTTCAGTTTTAAGGAGTATGCTTTGAGAAGTAATAAGTATTTAGAAAAGTGAAGAAGTAAAGTAAGAAAAGAAGATAGAGTTTAAGTTTTAAGGAGTATGCTTTGAGAAGTAATAAGTATTTAAAAAGTGAATAAGTAAAGTAAGAAAAGAAGATAGAGTTTCAGTTTTAAGGAGTATGCTTTGAAAAGTAATAAGTATTTAGAAAAGTGAAGAAGTAAAGTAAGAAAAGAAGATAGAGTTTCAGTTTTAAGGCGTATGCTTTGAGAAGTAATAAGTATTTAGAAAAGTGAAGAAGTAAAGTAAGAAAAGAAGATAGAGTTTCAGTTTTAAGGAGTATGCTTTGAGAAGTAATAAGTATTTAGAAAAGTGAAGAAGTAAAGTAAGAAAAGAAGATAGAGTTTCAATTGTAAGGAGTATGCTTTGAGAAGTATTAAGTATTTAGAAAAGTGATGAATTAAAGTAAGAAAAGAAGATAGAGTTTCAGTTTTAAGGAGTATGCTTTGAGAAGTAATAAGTATTTAGAAAAGTGAAGAAGTAAAGTAAGAAAAGAAGATAGAGTTTCAATTGTAAGGCGTATGCTTTGAGAAGTAATAAGTATTTAGAAAAGTGAAGAAGTAAAGTAAGAAAAGAAGATAGAGTTTCAATTGTAAGGCGTATGCTTTGAGAAGTAATAAGTGATTAGAAAAGTGAAGAAGTAAAGTAAGAAAAAAAGATAGAATTTCAGTTTTAAGGAGTATGCTTTGAGAAGTAATAAGTATTTAGAAAAGTGAAGAAGTAAAGTAAGAAAAGAAGATAGAGTTTCAGTTTAAAGGAGTATGTTTTGAGAAGTAATAAGTATTTAGAAAAGTGAAGAAGTAAAGTAAGAAAAAAAGATAGAATTTCAGTTTTAAGGAGTATGCTTTGAGAAGTAATAAGTATTTAGAAAAGTGAAGAAGTAAAGTAAGAAAAGAAGATAGAGTTTCAGTTTAAAGGAGTATGTTTTGAGAAGTAATAAGTATTTAGAAAAGTGAAGAAGTAAAGTAAGAAAAAAAGATAGAGTTTCAGTTTTAAGGAGTATGCTTTGAGAAGTAATAAGTGATTAGAAAAGTGAAGAAGTAAAGTAAGAAAAGAAGATAGAATTTCAGTTTAAAGGAGTATGTTTAGAGAAGTAATATGTATTTAGAAAAGTGAAGAAGTAAAGTAAGAAAAGAAGATAGAGTTTCAGTTTTAAGGAGTATGCTTTGAGAAGTAATAAGTATTTAGAAAAGTGAATAAGTAAAGTAAGAAAAGAAGATAGAGTTTCAGTTTAAAGGAGTATGTTTAGAGAAGTAATAAGTATTTAGAAAAGTGAAGAAGTAAAGTAAGAAAAAAAGATAGAGTTTAAGTTTTAAGGAGTATGCTTTGAGAAGTAATAAGTATTTAGAAAAGTGAAGAAGTAAAGTAAGAAAAGAAGATAGAGTTTCAGTTTTAAGGAGTATGCTTTGAAAAGTAATAAGTATTTAGAAAAGTGAAGAAGTAAAGTAAGAAAAGAAGATAGAGTTTCAATTGTAAGGAGTATGCTTTGAGAAGTAATAAGTGATTAGAAAAGTGAAGAAGTAAAGTAAGAAAAGAAGATAGAGTTTCAGTTTTAAGGAGTATGCTTTGAGAAGTAATAAGTATTTAGAAAAGTGAAGAAGTAAAGTAAGAAAAGAAGATAGAGTTTCAATTGTAAGGAGTATGCTTTGAGAAGTAATAAGTATTTAGAAAAGTGAAGAAGTAAAGTAAGAAAAGAAGATAGAGTTTCAGTTTTAAGGCGTATGCTTTGAGAAGTAATAAGTATTTAGAAAAGTGAAGAAGTAAAGTAAGAAAAAAAGATAGAATTTCAGTTTAAAGGAGTATGTTTAGAGAAGTAATATTTATTTAGAAAAGTGATGAATTAAAGTAAGAAATGAAGATAGAATTTCAGTTTTATTGAGTATGCTTTGAGAAGTAATAAGTGATTAGAAAAGTGAAGAAGTAAAGTAAGAAAAAAAGATAGAGTTTAAGTTTTAAGGAGTATGCTTTGAGAAGTAATAAGTATTTAGAAAAGTGAAGAAGTAAAGTAAGAAAAGAAGATAGAGTTTCAGTTTTAAGGAGTATGCTTTGAAAAGTAATAAGTGATTAGAAAAGTGAAGAAGTAAAGTAAGAAAAGAAGATAGAGTTTCAATTGTAAGGAGTATGCTTTGAGAAGTAATAAGTATTTAGAAAAGTGAAGAAGTAAAGTAAGAAAAGAAGATAGAGTTTCAGTTTTAAGGAGTATGCTTTGAGAAGTAATAAGTATTTAGAAAAGTGAAGAAGTAAAGTAAGAAAAGAAGATAGAGTTTCAATTGTAAGGAGTATGCTTTGAGAAGTAATAAGTGATTAGAAAAGTGAAGAAGTAAAGTAAGAAAAGAAGATAGAGTTTCAATTGTAAGGAGTATGCTTTGAGAAGTAATAAGTATTTAGAAAAGTGAAGAAGTAAAGTAAGAAAAAAAGATAGAATTTCAGTTTTATTGAGTATGCTTTGAGAAGTATTAAGTATTTAGAAAAGTGATGAATTAAAGTAAGAAAAAAAGATAGAATTTCAGTTTTATTGAGTATGCTTTGAGAAGTATTAAGTATTTAGAAAAGTGATGAATTAAAGTAAGAAAAGAAGATAGAATTTCAGTTTTATTGAGTATGCTTTGAGAAGTATTAAGTATTTAGAAAAGTGATGAATTAAAGTAAGAAAAGAAGATAGAGTTTCAGTTTTAAGGAGTATGCTTTGAGAAGTAATAAGTGATTAGAAAAGTGAAGAAGTAAAGTAAGAAAAGAAGATAGAGTTTAAGTTTTAAGGAGTATGCTTTGAGAAGTAATAAGTATTTAGAAAAGTGAAGAAGTAAAGTAAGAAAAGAAGATAGAGTTTCAGTTTTAAGGAGTATGCTTTGAAAAGTAATAAGTATTTAGAAAAGTGAAAAAGTAAAGTAAGAAAAGAAGATAGAATTTCAGTTTTATTGAGTATGCTTTGAGAAGTATTAAGTATTTAGAAAAGTGATGAATTAAAGTAAGAAAAGAAGATAGAGTTTCAGTTTTAAGGAGTATGCTTTGAGAAGTAATAAGTATTTAGAAAAGTGAAGAAGTAAAGTAAGAAAAGAAGATAGAGTTTCAATTGTAAGGAGTATGCTTTGAGAAGTAATATGTATTTAGAAAAGTGAAGAAGTAAAGTAAGAAAAGAAGATAGAGTTTCAGTTTTAAGGAGTATGCTTTGAGAAGTAATAAGTATTTAGAAAAGTGAATAAGTAAAGTAAGAAAAAAAGATAGAGTTTCAGTTTTAAGGAGTATGCTTTGAGAAGTAATATTTATTTAGAAAAGTGATGAATTAAAGTAAGAAATGAAGATAGAATTTCAGTTTTATTGAGTATGCTTTGAGAAGTAATAAGTATTTAGAAAAGTGAAGAAGTAAAGTAAGAAAAGAAGATAGAGTTTCAATTGTAAGGAGTATGCTTTGAGAAGTAATAAGTATTTAGAAAAGTGAAGAAGTAAAGTAAGAAAAAAAGATAGAGTTTAAGTTTTAAGGAGTATGCTTTGAGAAGTAATAAGTATTTAGAAAAGTGAAGAAGTAAAGTAAGAAAAGAAGATAGAGTTTCAGTTTTAAGGAGTATGCTTTGAGAAGTAATAAGTATTTAGAAAAGTGAAGAAGTAAAGTAAGAAAAGAAGATAGAGTTTCAATTGTAAGGAGTATGCTTTGAGAAGTAATAAGTATTTAGAAAAGTGAAGAAGTAAAGTAAGAAAAGAAGATAGAGTTTCAATTGTAAGGAGTATGCTTTGAGAAGTAATAAGTATTTAGAAAAGTGAAGAAGTAAAGTAAGAAAAGAAGATAGAGTTTCAATTGTAAGGAGTATGCTTTGAGAAGTATTAAGTATTTAGAAAAGTGAAGAAGTAAAGTAAGAAAAGAAGATAGAGTTTCAATTGTAAGGAGTATGCTTTGAGAAGTAATAAGTATTTAGAAAAGTGAAGAAGTAAAGTAAGAAAAGAAGATAGAGTTTCAATTGTAAGGAGTATGCTTTGAGAAGTAATAAGTATTTATAAAAGTGAAGAAGTAAAGTAAGAAAAGAAGATATAATTTCAGTTTTAAGGAGTATGCTTTGAGAAGTAATAAGTATTTAGAAAAGTGAAGAAGTAAAGTAAGAAAAGAAGATAGAGTTTCAGTTTTAAGGAGTATGTTTAGAGAAGTAATAAGTATTTAGAAAAGTGAAGAAGTAAAGTAAGAAAAGAAGATAGAGTTTCAGTTTTAAGGAGTATGCTTTGAGAAGTAATAAGTATTTAGAAAAGTGAAGAAGTAAAGTAAGAAAAGAAGATAGAGTTTCAGTTTTAAGGAGTATGCTTTGAGAAGTAATAAGTATTTAGAAAAGTGAAGAAGTAAAGTAAGAAAAAAAGATAGAGTTTCAGTTTTAAGGAGTATGCTTTGAGAAGTAATAAGTATTTAGAAAAGTGAAGAAGTAAAGTAAGAAAAGAAGATAGAGTTTCAATTGTAAGGAGTATGCTTTGAGAAGTAATAAGTGATTAGAAAAGTGAAGAAGTAAAGTAAGAAAAAAAGATAGAATTTCAGTTTTAAGGAGTATGCTTTGAGAAGTAATAAGTATTTAGAAAAGTGAAGAAGTAAAGTAAGAAAAGAAGATAGAGTTTCAGTTTTAAGGAGTATGCTTTGAGAAGTAATAAGTGATTAGAAAAGTGAAGAAGTAAAGTAAGAAAAGAAGATAGAATTTCAGTTTAAAGGAGTATGTTTAGAGAAGTAATATGTATTTAGAAAAGTGAAGAAGTAAAGTAAGAAAAGAAGATAGAGTTTCAGTTTTAAGGAGTATGCTTTGAGAAGTAATAAGTATTTAGAAAAGTGAAGAAGTAAAGTAAGAAAAGAAGATAGAGTTTCAGTTTAAAGGAGTATGTTTTGAGAAGTAATAAGTATTTAGAAAAGTGAAGAAGTAAAGTAAGAAAAAAAGATAGAGTTTAAGTTTTAAGGAGTATGCTTTGAGAAGTAATAAGTATTTAGAAAAGTGAAGAAGTAAAGTAAGAAAAGAAGATAGAGTTTCAGTTTTAAGGAGTATGCTTTGAAAAGTAATAAGTATTTAGAAAAGTGAAGAAGTAAAGTAAGAAAAGAAGATAGAGTTTCAATTGTAAGGAGTATGCTTTGAGAAGTAATAAGTGATTAGAAAAGTGAAGAAGTAAAGTAAGAAAAGAAGATAGAGTTTCAGTTTTAAGTAGTATGCTTTGAGAAGTAATAAGTATTTAGAAAAGTGAAGAAGTAAAGTAAGAAAAGAAGATAGAGTTTCAATTGTAAGGAGTATGCTTTGAGAAGTAATAAGTATTTAGAAAAGTGAAGAAGTAAAGTAAGAAAAGAAGATAGAGTTTCAATTGTAAGGAGTATGCTTTGAGAAGTAATAAGTATTTAGAAAAGTGAAGAAGTAAAGTAAGAAAAAAAGATAGAATTTCAGTTTTATTGAGTATGCTTTGAGAAGTATTAAGTATTTAGAAAAGTGATGAATTAAAGTAAGAAAAAAAGATAGAATTTAAGTTTAAAGGAGTATGCTTTGAGAAGTAATAAGTATTTAGAAAAGTGAAGAAGTAAAGTAAGAAAAGAAGATAGAGTTTCAGTTTTAAGGAGTATGCTTTGAGAAGTAATAAGTATTTAGAAAAGTGAAGAAGTAAAGTAAGAAAAGAAGATAGAGTTTCAATTGTAAGGAGTATGCTTTGAGAAGTAATAAGTATTTAGAAAAGTGAAGAAGTAAAGTAAGAAAAGAAGATAGAGTTTCAGTTTTAAGGAGTATGCTTTGAGAAGTAATAAGTATTTAGAAAAGTGAAGAAGTAAAGTAAGAAAAGAAGATAGAGTTTCAATTGTAAGGAGTATGCTTTGAGAAGTAATAAGTATTTAGAAAAGTGAAGAAGTAAAGTAAGAAAAGAAGATAGAGTTTCAGTTTTAAGGAGTATGCTTTGAGAAGTAATAAGTATTTAGAAAAGTGAAGAAGTAAAGTAAGAAAAAAAGATAGAGTTTCAGTTTTAAGGAGTATGCTTTGAGAAGTAATAAGTATTTATAAAAGTGAAGAAGTAAAGTAAGAAAAGAAGATAGAGTTTCAATTGTAAGGAGTATGCTTTGAGAAGTAATAAGTATTTATAAAAGTGAAGAAGTAAAGTAAGAAAAGAAGATAGAGTTTCAGTTTTAAGGAGTATGCTTTGAAAAGTAATAAGTATTTAGAAAAGTGAAGAAGTAAAGTAAGAAAAGAAGATAGAGTTTCAGTTTTAAGGCGTATGCTTTGAGAAGTAATAAGTATTTAGAAAAGTGAAGAAGTAAAGTAAGAAAAGAAGATAGAGTTTCAGTTTTAAGGAGTATGCTTTGAGAAGTAATAAGTATTTAGAAAAGTGAAGAAGTAAAGTAAGAAAAGAAGATAGAGTTTCAATTGTAAGGAGTATGCTTTGAGAAGTAATAAGTATTTAGAAAAGTGAAGAAGTAAAGTAAGAAAAGAAGATAGAGTTTCAGTTTTAAGGAGTATGCTTTGAGAAGTAATAAGTATTTAGAAAAGTGAAGAAGTAAAGTAAGAAAAAAAGATAGAGTTTCAGTTTTAAGGAGTATGCTTTGAGAAGTAATAAGTATTTATAAAAGTGAAGAAGTAAAGTAAGAAAAGAAGATAGAGTTTCAATTGTAAGGAGTATGCTTTGAGAAGTAATAAGTGATTAGAAAAGTGAAGAAGTAAAGTAAGAAAAAAAGATAGAATTTCAGTTTTAAGGAGTATGCTTTGAGAAGTAATAAGTATTTAGAAAAGTGAAGAAGTAAAGTAAGAAAAGAAGATAGAGTTTCAGTTTTAAGGAGTATGCTTTGAGAAGTAATAAGTGATTAGAAAAGTGAAGAAGTAAAGTAAGAAAAGAAGATAGAATTTCAGTTTAAAGGAGTATGTTTAGAGAAGTAATATGTATTTAAAAAAGTGAAGAAGTAAAGTAAGAAAAGAAGCTAGAGTTTCAGTTTTAAGGCGTATGCTTTGAGAAGTAATAAGTATTTAAAAAGTGAATAAGTAAAGTAAGAAAAGAAGATAGAGTTTCAGTTTTAAGGAGTATGCTTTGAGAAGTAATAAGTATTTAGAAAAGTGAAGAAGTAAAGTAAGAAAAGAAGATAGAGTTTAAGTTTTAAGGAGTATGCTTTGAGAAGTAATAAGTATTTAGAAAAGTGAAGAAGTAAAGTAAGAAAAGAAGATAGAGTTTCAGTTTTAAGGAGTATGCTTTGAGAAGTAATAAGTATTTAGAAAAGTGAAGAAGTAAAGTAAGAAAAGAAGATAGAGTTTCAATTGTAAGGAGTATGCTTTGAGAAGTAATAAGTGATTAGAAAAGTGAAGAAGTAAAGTAAGAAAAGAAGATAGAGTTTCAATTGTAAGGAGTATGCTTTGAGAAGTAATAAGTATTTAGAAAAGTGAAGAAGTAAAGTAAGAAAAGAAGATAGAGTTTCAATTGTAAGGAGTATGCTTTGAGAAGTAATAAGTATTTAGAAAAGTGAAGAAGTAAAGTAAGAAAAGAAGATAGAGTTTCAATTGTAAGGAGTATGCTTTGAGAAGTAATAAGTATTTAGAAAAGTGAAGAAGTAAAGTAAGAAAAAAAGATAGAATTTCAGTTTTATTGAGTATGCTTTGAGAAGTATTAAGTATTTAGAAAAGTGATGAATTAAAGTAAGAAAAAAAGATAGAATTTAAGTTTTAAGGAGTATGCTTTGAGAAGTAATAAGTATTTAGAAAAGTGAAGAAGTAAAGTAAGAAAAGAAGATAGAGTTTCAGTTTTAAGGAGTATGCTTTGAGAAGTAATAAGTATTTATAAAAGTGAAGAAGTAAAGTAAGAAAAGAAGATAGAGTTTCAGTTTTAAGGAGTATGCTTTGAAAAGTAATAAGTATTTAGAAAAGTGAAGAAGTAAAGTAAGAAAAGAAGATAGAGTTTCAGTTTTAAGGCGTATGCTTTGAGAAGTAATAAGTATTTATAAAAGTGAAGAAGTAAAGTAAGAAAAGAAGATATAATTTCAGTTTTAAGGAGTATGCTTTGAGAAGTAATAAGTATTTAGAAAAGTGAAGAAGTAAAGTAAGAAAAAAAGATAGAATTTCAGTTTTATTGAGTATGCTTTGAGAAGTATTAAGTATTTAGAAAAGTGATGAATTAAAGTAAGAAAAGAAGATAGAATTTCAGTTTAAAGGAGTATGTTTAGAGAAGTAATATGTATTTAGAAAAGTGAAGAAGTA